>JAODKL010000113.1:85589-104827 GCA_026780765.1 Petrocephalus schoutedeni
ACACTAACTGTAAGCATGTGCTGTGACTATAAACACAATAACACTAACTGTAAGCATGTGCTGTGACTATAAACACAAGAACACTAACTGTAAGCATGTGCTCTGACTATAAACACAAGAACACTAACTGTAAGCATGTGCTCTGACTATAAACACAATAACACTAACTGTAAGCATGTGCTGTGACTATAAACACTGACTGGAAATACTAACAGTGCTGTGATTATAAAAACTGTGACTGTAAACACAAACTGTATGCTGTGACTAAACAGTGACAATAAACTTGTGCTGTAACTAAACATTGACTGCGCATTGCCTCTAAATGCAATTACAGTCACAGCACACAGTTAGAGTTACAGCATGCAAGTACAGTCACAGCACACAGTTAGAGTTACAGCATGCAAGTACAGTCACAGTGTTTACAGTCTACAAGTTATAGTCATCCAGGAGCACTGCTTCGTTAAGGAGAAGCACATCCAGCTGCTCTGTGATTGGAGGAGGCATCTCACAGGCTTCATACCTTGAGCCCCATGAAGCCCGGGGTTTCCCTTCTCTCCTGGGCTGCCTGGAAGGCCCGGTAATCCGGGTGCTCCTGGCTTGCCTTTGATGCCGGAGATTCCAGGGAATCCAGGCTGTCCTGGGTCACCCTGGAAGAAGAAACCAAGTTAGTCTAAATATACTGTGCTCCATTCTGGAACAGCATGCCTGGAATGTTGTACCAAACAATTAGGTAAAAAAAAGAATCCATGTAATTTACAATCAAGCAGGCCTTATGAATTAATTTAAAAGGTTCAGGCCATTATTTAATTTTAACAAAAACTATAAGATTTAAATAAAATAAAATAGCTTCATGACTGAGACTGAAATACTAACCAGACTGTGACTCAAGAAGCATGCATAACCAGATCTATCAGATTGTACCATTATTAGTATGGCTAAGTGACTCTTATTCTGCATTACTGCAATATTTTTACATTCCCTTTGTGTGTACCTTTGCACCTGGACTTCCGCGGTATTCAGCACCGGGGGGCCCCGGGTCCCCCTTCTCTCCCCTGAACCCAGAAGCCCCTGGCTGGCCGGGTGGCCCTGGGCTTCCTGGGTTCCCTGGTGCACCTTTCACCCCAGTTGGACCTGTAAGAGGAGTACGTATGTAAGAGGAGTACATATGTGCATTATGATTGTATGTAAGACATTTTCTTTTGTTGTTTTATTGTAGTTTAACTTTACATTGGCTCATTTGTGTGTGTGTGTGAGGCTATATTGTATGTATTTCAATAGTGATAGACAGTAATATTGATATATGATTGATTTTATGTATCTTATGATTGTACAGCAGCTTTGTCAGCGCTGGCAGTTTTTAATGTGCTTTATAAATAAACTGGACATTGACATTGACATACAGTCTCTTGAGCAACGGCCTTAAGCTCCAGGTGCTGGTAAAGAGAATTTTACTAAGGGTGTGTCCAAAACTACATAATTATAGAGTAGCTACTGAATTTTGTGAGAAGCCTACTACTTAACTATTATTGTAGTACATAGAGTATATATGCATTAGAACAGTATGCATGTACTTGGACAAACTGCAGTCGCCATCTTGCACACTGCCTGATTTGGATGATAGCTTGACCCGTGTGAAAGTTCAAAACATCAATTGAAGAAGAAAACTGTAATGTGACTAGATATGGTTTCCTACTTAAATTTGTACTGAGACAGCACATTCTTCATCTCTGGTTTTAGCTCCAGTGGCCTTATGGGATAGGGTAGAAGTAAGTCAACTGGGTACCATTCAGCTACTCTCTCAACCATACTGATGATTCAGACATAGTGCTCAGGTCATATACTATATTTTACCTACTACAAAGCAGAGAAATACCAGTCTACACCGTCTGCTGCTCAGACCTCTTTCACCTCTGTCATCAATGACCTTATTGACTACTTTCCCCCATTGGCTGAATGTCTTTCAGATGGTGAATCATCCTAGAAACACACTGGACACTGCGGAGCTTGAAAAATTGTTCTGTTTGAAAACAGTTCTGCAGTTCAGTTTAACAGCATGTAATTCTTCTTTCCATACTGAAGTGGATCTAAAAGCTGATATCAAAAGCTTTCTCCCAGGTTAATGTGATCTAAGGCGTGTGCAGCGTCTTGTGCACTCGGCGTGTACTATAAACGTAAGTGTGCTGCTCTTTTAAAGGCACAGCGAGTCAATCGTTGGGAGTTACCTGGAAATCCCATCTCGCCCATCGCGCCCTTCGGGCCTGCTAGTCCGGGGAGACCAGGCTCACCCAGGCCCCCAGAAGCCCCTTTGGGTCCTGGAAAAAAGACAAACCTCAAAGTCAGAACACTGAACAGCACTAAATAAGCACCCCACCCCCGTTTACAGGACATCATCACTGACATCATTACAGGGTTATGAACACTGGTGTAAAAACACATTAGGATATAAAATTGCATTATGTAATAGCTCGACAAAATGTAAAATGTTTTCACTTCTTATGTAATAGTACCAGCATTTTGTAATACTCTACCACATTTTGTAATAGACAGCTTGAATGCAATATGCAATACATTTCCCAGCATTTTGTAGTAAATTTATTATATATTGTGGTGGCTATTACAAAATGTAGGAGTTGCACTTTTTTATGATGGATGGACAAAGAACAATTAGGTGTAGGATACCCTGATCTATTTACATTTGTCTAAAGTGAAGCAGCTCCAAAACAAAGCATGATTCATATTAGGAAGGATGCCTTTTTACCTGGGGAACCCAGCTGCCCAGCTCTTCCATCACCACCCGGAAAGCCCTTTTCTCCTGGCAGACCTGGGAAACCTTTCTGCCCTGGGAGACCCAGCAGACCTATGGAGCCGAGAGATGCAAACACTGTTGCTTTTACTGGCTTAAAGCACTGGTGACATCATACAGATGAAGCAGCGCTTCTTCTCAAGGATGCGATTTTGCCATGGTATAAGCTTACCTGGGGCCCCTGATTCTCCCTTCTGGCCCTTTTGGTGAACACTGATGATGCCCTGGGGGCCCATTAAGCCGGGGTCACCCCGTTCTCCCTTGGACCCAGGAACACCAGGAGCTCCAGGCTTCCCAGGGAATCCACTATTGCCTGTTTAATGAAAAACACTCAATTACTTTATCTACAAGTAAACAGGAAAGGCACAAAATATTAGATGTGCTGGACGGGTGGCACTGATCTGAACCTTTTGGTCCAGCGAATCCCGGAACCCCAGAGCTCCCTGAGGGACCCTGGAGGCCTGTGGATCCTACCATTCCCATCTCTCCTTTGGAACCTGAGGAAACCAGGCATAAGATAAGATGTGATCGAGCTCAGAGGGGAAACTGTGGGATGCAAGGCTGCATCAGCCGGGACTCAAATGCAGGCCTTTGGCATGGCAGGCAAGAATTATACCACCTAACCACCAATGCAAATATAAACAATGTATCAAATCTGCACTGTTTTCGAGCATACTGTCAAAGGTAGATATGATGGGAGATCCTTACCTGGAAATCCAGGAAGCCCATCTTGACCTGGCTGGCCAGGGAGACCGGGAAGGCCCACTGTGCCTGGAGCTCCAGGGAAGCCCGGTCTCCCCTTGTCCCCCGGCAGTCCAGTGATATCCAGTCCAGGGGGGCCAGGGTCACCTTTGTCGCCTCGGACTCCAGGGTATCCTTGTGTTGGTAAGAGGAAGAGCTGTAAGAACTGCTAACTTTACTCAGTATCTACTAATACTGAGAAAGAAATAGCAGCATTTACATTTCTTAAAATATTTTTTTTTTTGGGAGTGTTGTACTTCCCAAATTCATTCCTCGGCTAGTAAAATCTCTAGAGCAGGGGTGGCCAATCTTATCCAGAAAGGGCCAGTGTGTATGCAGGCTTTCACTGCAACTCCCTAATTAGGGTATTAATTAGAGAACTGACTGGCTGAAGAGTTCTTACATCAGGGATTGGACAGCTGACCCCAAAAGCCTGCATACACACCGGCCCTCTGAGGATAAGATTGGCCACCCCTGCTCTAAAGTGGTTTCGTTGTTTTTTTTTTTTAAGTATTATTTTCATTACCTTCATTTGAAAATAAAACATTTCCCCCCAAGGCAAACGTCCTGCATATTATTATCATAATAAACTTTAACTATTCATTTCAGATTACACACTCTATCCAGAACATACAAGTGCAAACAACAGATATGGTAAAATATTTTAGTGTCAATTAACAGACAAGGACAGAGAGTTTAAAGTTCAGGGCTGGTTTGTATTAAATATAATGTATAAATTATTAGTCAAACTTCCCTTATCTGGGCAGAATGGGACCATGAGGTGCCCATAAGTAAGAAATGCCCGGAACTTAGAACATGAACAGTACAGTACAACGTACATGTGTACACATACTAACTACATGACATTTATGAGGTGCAAGGCTTATAAAATTATGTAATTTCAGTCTGAGCTAGCGAATCATCCGGTTTTATTCTTGCGCTATAGTCACTCCTGAGTCCTTTTGCACCGGGTTTACTTGTTCTGTGTCCATGGTGTATCAATAAAAACAGAAAAATATATATTTTTTAAATACCCCTTTGTCCACATTTGTTCCCTTGTCCATCGCATCATATCCTTCCCTTACTCCACGTCCCCTTACCCTTTCACTCTGTTACGCCCCAGCCCTAGACTGGGGCTCGTAACAACAGCTGCTGGTTGTGTAAAATTAATTTGCGCATGCGCGTGCGCGTGCCTAGAGCTGCCCGGTAGAGGGAGGTGCCCGGGTATTGGAGGTCCGGATAAGGGAGGTTTGACTGTATTTACCATAACATACCTCTATTTTAATGTAAATACTTGATAACACTATCTGTGAAGCCCATATTCATAAAGCCTAATAACTGTTCTTATAATTCATTGTAACACATTCGTAAAGTATTATAAACACGGCTATACATATTTTGAAAATGGCATAACACGTTAGAGCAGGGGTGTCAAACTCCAGTCCTGGAGGGTCAGAGCCCTGCAGATTTTTGGGATTACCCTCATTTAGCACACCCGATTCAACTCCTCACAGCTCCTTGTGCTAATTTCCACACAGCTCTTCAGCTCAATCATTTGTGGTTGAACAGGGAAAGAACTGAAGTACACAGGGCACCGGCCCTCCAGGACTGGAGTTTGACACTACAGTTTGGCATTAGAGTCATGTGTATTACTGATTACACTGGACAACAAAGATTTTGCTGCCAGAGTAAAAAGAGCTGTTTTATACTAAACTGAGTGTGCTGATTCCAAATCTGAGCTAAGAATTAGCCTAGCATATCTGTATCTTAAGTTATACATAAATGAATGCATAATAACTTTAATAATAACATTTATGGTGAGCTGAAAGTAATATCACTTGTCCTTGGTTTACAATTGGGTTACACAAAACATATGTGTTTCTTCTGCATATGGAATAGCTGTGATGACAAAAATCATTACCAACAGAGACACTGGCCTCCTAGAACTGAACACACAGTTGGCCGGTACAATGTACAGCATAAGTCATCATAAGTCAAGTTTACCTTCCTCCACTCCATATTAAACTGGGCCTTATGAAAAATTTTGTTGTATCAATGGATGGTGATGGAAATGCTTTATCTTGAACTTGAACTTGTTGACAACATGCTGACAGCATAACAGAAACTCGGTAGCCGGATGTCTCTAAAAATGTACATTTTACATTCAAATTTGGGTGATGTAAGCGATCAACATGAAGAGAGATTCCATCAAGATATTTCGCTCATGGAAACAAGATATCAAGGCCATTTTAATCCTAACATGATGGGTGACTACTGTTGGGACACTACTACCATCCACAAACGCAAATGCTTTAAGCACTTTTGAACACTAGGCCTATTCAATAAGCCCAAGTTGAATCTATTGTTACTCTGAATGCATCAATGAGATGATGATGATGTACCAAATTTTAGTTTTGGTTAATGTACAAATTAATTTTTAGCATTTTTAACTTTAAGTCCTGACGTGCTACAATAAATCTGACTTCAGATTTGGAATCAGCACACTTGATTTAGTATAAGACATACATTTTGCCGAGTAGCAGAATTGTTTTTTATTTTGTTGTCCTGTGTTATGAATGCTTCATGAAGGTCTCATCTATAATGCACTATAAATACCTTCATAATGCAGTACAAAGCATCCTTAATGCTTATACTGGCCATAATAATTATGAAGAATTATGAAGGTATCTATAGTGCATTATAGATGAGACCTTCATAAAGCATCCATAATCCATAATACAAATGACTATAATGTGCTATGCCATTTTCTAAATATTTATAGCCATGCTTATAATGCTTTCTGAATGCATTATTCTTTGTTATGAAAGTATTTCTAAATTACTAAAATTACGGCCTTAAGTAAAGTGTTACCAAATACTTTTATTGGTACAATCAATAACTGACATCCATTCACAGGTTTCATGAATCAAGGTGTGTTGGTCCAGCTTGCAGGTGACATACCTGGCGTGCCTCCTACCCCCTGGAGGCCAGGAGGACCACGGGGGCCTGGGAGCCCTAAAGCAGGGAGACCTGGAAGCCCTCGAGATCCCTGGGGACCGGGAAAGCCAGCATCCCCTGCGAGAAAGGAACAGAGAGAAAGCAGTGATATGGGAGCTGGGGGAACTCCTGTCGTATTCCCATTACAGGAAGTTGGAACTGGGAATGACCTTTCAAGTCGGACTTCAGACGGCATTCCAGGCAAAATTGCTGACTAGGACCTTGGAAATACTGACTTCTCCATTCAAATGCACCATAAATCAAGTTTAAAATTGACTAAAAACGTGGCTGCACAACCAATGTGTGGAGAAAACCAGGGATGTGACTGGTAATGGCACCGCAAAGGACCTCAGGCTGCTCTACCCAGACTTTAGCAGGAGTACAGGTAGAACACAGTGTTCGCAGTATAACTGGGATGGACAACCAGGAGGTTCCTGCAATAGGACAGGCTTTGGCTCTCGACCTTAGCTGCCTGGTGCAGTGTTCCTCAGCATTCATTGCAGCCCTCCACAGCTGTGGTGTTCGGGACGTACTGAAAGCTGCAGGTTATAAGCGTTAGACAGCGTTGGAACGTACCCAAGGAAGCAGACAGCACACACCGGGAATAGCCAGTCACACAGACACAGGAGATAAAAAACGGAACCACACTCCTGGGTGAGGGAGGCCACAGTGCTAACAATCATCGCTGTTTATTAACCTTTTGGCCCTGGAGCTCCAGCCAAGCCTGGCAGGCCTGGCTGTCCATCTCTTCCTGGGAAGCCGGAGCCACCCTTTTGTCCAGGGGCTCCTTGGCCGCCGGGAAAACCCACAGGTCCCTGCAGGCCAGTCACAGCAAACCCAGAATCACCCTGAAACAAAACCGGAGGAAGGAGGAGCCACACTCAAAAAGGATATTCAGATAAAGATGGACGTCATCATTAAATCAAGTGCTTTGTGTACGAAAAGCGAAATTTTTCATAGAAGCTTAAAAAAAATCTACAACTGCACCTTCATAATGCACTGATAATGCATCTATAGAATATTCATACGCAGAGCACGTAAATATACCTTAACATGCCTTAAAGCATGCCATTTATAACACTTTCAGTGATCAAGGTACTACATTTGTAATATACATGAATAAACATTATATAATTATACAATTACAATGTTTGTCAATAATGTTTATTAAAGCTGTTAAAGTATGAGGGGATGTTAAGCTACATGCTGCTTAGGAATGTTCCAAGAAAGCATTATGAATGCATTATGAAGGTGCAGTTAATGTAAAGCGGAACCAACAATACCGAACTAAACCGTACCATTCTCAACGGATCCTTAACAGAGTAAATGTGGTAACACGAAATCCATGATATCTTTTGGATTTTTTATCCTGGACTTGAATAACATGATATCTTTTGGACTGATCACAATTCTGCCATATATAGGGTTAGGGTTAGATATACATCATCCCTGGAGGGCCTGTAGATTCATGCACACACTCTCACCTTGGGCCCTGGGGAGCCTGGGAGCCCGGGGGGACCGTCGGACCCCGGCTGTCCAGGGTTGCCGGGGCCACCAGGAAGCCCTGCTATGCCCGGGAAGCCTGTAGATGGCAAATAGTCACATGATGCATATTTTAAATCCGGTCATTTTTCATGTGAAGTATAAGTAATAACTTGACAATTATCATGACAGTATTTGCTAATGGAACGAAATGCCTGCAATCACCAAATTCCTGCCCATTTTCTGATTAAATAGGAATCATTCTAACATGTTAAGCTAAGGATAGCTGCTTAGATGCCCAATCCATTCGCCCGTTAGATGTTATGCATGGTCTGGGATCAGTGTGCTTGGGTGTGTACCTTACTGTTCTTCTCATAATACTTAACCAGGTGGTTAAATCTCACCTTTGACCCCTGGAGGACCTGGCGGACCAAAGCCAAGAGGTCCTGGGTCCCCCTTTGAGCCAGGTAGCCCTGGGAAGCCTGGCCTCCCGGGCCCACCTGCGCTACCTGTAAACACAAACCAAAACATGGTCCTTTATTCCGGTTTATGACAGCAATCAACAGGAACAAAGCTGGACAGCCTGTGGTACCTTGGGGTCCTGCGTGGCCCTTCTCGCCTGGGGGACCTTGAGGACCAGTTTGGCCCTTCACTCTTTGCGTCTCTCCCGGGTCCCCTTTCCGACCTGAGGACAGTGAGCTCTCCTTAGTAGTTCTGCACAAACCGAAGCTATATGTGCTGTTTTAAATATTTGGAAAGGGTACACCCCTACCTGGAACACCTGTCGAGCCCTTCCTTCCTGACATACCATGGATACCTTTCTCTCCAGGTGGCCCCGGCGGGCCAAATCCAGGGGCTCCTGGAGGTCCACCATCTCCAGGTGGGCCTGGATTTCCTGGATCCCCTGGTGGGCCATGTTCCCCTTTACCAAAAGTAGACCCCTGCAAGACAAAAGAACCACAGCAGTAACTCATATGCCACATACAGATACTATGAACAGATGAATACTAAAAGGCTAACAGATTCATGCAAACAGAGTGAGCAGATTACCTGAAAACTACACTTAGCCTATTGTGATTAACTAAATCCAGAATTAATGAGCAATAAATTAATTATTGAAGGAATAAAGTAATTTACTGTTCTTCCAGGAGAGCATTTGTGAGGTCAGGCACTGATGTTCAACAAGAAGGCCTGGCTCGCACTCTCCGCTCAAATTCATCCCAAAGGTATTCTATCAGGTTGAGGTCAGTCAAGTTCCTCCACACCAAACTCGCTCATACATGTCTTTATAGACCTTGATTTATGCACTGGTGTGCAATCATTTTGGAACAGGTAGAGGCCATCCCCAAACTGTTCCCCCAAAGTAGGGAGCATGAAATTGTCCAATCGTGAAGCATTAAGACTTCCGTTCACTGGAATCAGGGGCGCTTCTTCCACCGCAGCAAGTACCATACTTTTGGTACCTTAATAAAGTACCATAAGTTCGGTACCTCTGGCATAAAAACTGGTACCGGCGATGAATAAAAGCACAGCATGAGGCGGGGCATTATGTACTGAATTCTAAAAATGGCTGTGTCTATAGCTGGACGATGCTTGATATTAAATCTAACATCGCATGTTATGCACATGCAGTTCTTACACTGCTAGTAGTTACATTAAGATCAGACTTTTTCTTACTTTCAGTTTTGTACGGACATTACAGACAGCATATGGGGTTAATGTTTTGCTAAAAAAAGTTTACCTCTGCTGTTTTTGCATGAGTACTGCATATGTACTCTGAGAAATCATAATCATGTTCTTCCTTGCTGTTTAAACCACTCCTAGACACATTTGTGAGAAATTTATGTTAAGTCATTTGCTTCATAAATACCCCAATATTTATTACAACAAAATCACATGGCTATATTTGGAAATTCTCCATTATGGCCATGCTGGTTTAGTATATTAAATAAAATATTTTTAAAATTTCTGTTATGCCATCCTGATCTTGTTGTATCTGCTCTTCTGCCCAGATCACAGAGGGTGGCTGAATCACGAAGGTGATTAGAAAATGCGATTGTTTAGAAACGATGCTAATGCGATTGATTAGAAGTGATGCCAAATCAAATGGTATCTGACCCACCCATCTACTTTCTTATAGTATACAGACCACCTGGGCCATATACCCCATTTCTGACTGAATTTGGGGAACTTCTGACTGCCTTAGTTATTAATTTAGATAATATTATAATACTTGGAGACTTCAATATACATGTGGACTTGCCTTTAGGACAGATGCCTTTAGTAAGTTTAGTAAGTTTCCTGTCCCTCCTGGACTAGACCAACGCATGTTCACAATCATACGTTAGATTTGGTTATAATTCACGGAGTTTCTATTCATCATGCATTCGTCTATACATTGAACGAGTCCATCTCCGACTATTTCAAGCTGGCATGGGCCGACAGCCTGCAACTATATAAGCAAGTTCTATATTGGATGCGTTCAGCTTATTACTCTAACCCCTTCGATCGCAATAGAAACAATTGTCACTACCTTTTTAAGACTATAGCTCATCTAACGAATAAGGCTAAACCTGTGCTACCGAGTAATATTGGTAGTGAACTTTTTATGAACTTCTTTAATGATAAAATAGCGAACATTAGGCTTTAAGCTTGTCCAAAGGGCTCACAATTAACTATCACACAAATAGAACGTGGGCACACCCTTAATGCTTTTTTATAATTAACGAACAGGAGCTGATAAATATAATAACTAAAACCAAATCAACCACATGCCCACTGGACCCAATCCCCACCAAGCTTCTTAAAGAATCCCTGGGAGCTCTGGCAAGACCTATACCTGCCATAATGAATGCATCCCTGTCATCAGGCATTGTGCCTGACCAATTTAAAGTAGCAGTAATCAGACCATTACTGAAGAAACCAAATTTGGATCCACAGGAGCTCAGCAACTACAGACCTGTTTCCAATGTACCATTTTTGTCAAAAGCTCTAGAGAAGATAGTCGCTGCCCAACTTCAGTTATACTTGGAGACACATACAGGATAGATTCCAGCCAGGCTTTTGCCCGGGACACAGTACTGAAACTGCCTTAACTAAAGTCATAAATGACATATCAATGGCAACTGATGCTTACAGTGTGACTGTGCTACTGCTCTTGGACCTTAGTGCAGCTTTTGATACGGTCGACCATTCTACCCTGTTACACAGACTGAAATTTGAGGTTGGGCTGTGTGGAATGGTATTGGAGTGGTTTAAATCATATTTGACTAATTGTTATCAATATGTACAAGTGTTGAATAATTGTACTCCATCATCTATATCACCAGTTAAATATGGAGTACCACAGGGATCAGTTCTTGACTCTTTACTGTTTTCGCTTTACATGCTGCTGTTAGTAAACATCATGAGAAGACATAATGTTAATTATCATTCCTATGCTGATGACACCCAAATAAACATTTCAGCTACACCTAATGACACCTCATCTTTTAGGGTGGAGTGCTCTCCCCGGGTCGGGGGGGGGTGTCCTTCCTCAAGTGGAGGAGTTTAGTATCTCGGGGTCTTGTTCACGAGTGAGGGAAGGATGGAGCGGGAGATCGACAGCCGGATCGGTGTGGCGTCGGCAGTGATGTGGGCGCTGCATCGGTCTGTCATGGTGAAGAATGAGCTGAGCCAAAAGGCGAAGCTCTCGATTTACCATTCGATCTACATTCCTACCCTCACCTATGGTCATGAGCTGTGGGTAGTGACCAAAAGAACAAGATCGCGGATACAAGCGGCCGAAATGAGTTTCCTCCGTAGGGTGGCTGGGCTCTCCCTTAGTGACAGGGTGAGAAGCTCAGTCATTCGGGGGGAGCTCAGAGTAGAGCCGCTGCTCCTCTGCATCGAGAGGAGCCAGATGAGGTGGCTCGGGCATCTGGTTAGGATGCCTCCCGGACGCCTCCCAGGGGAGGTGTTCCGGGCTTGTCCCACTGGGAGGAGGCCCCGGGGACAACCCAGGGCACGCTGAAGAGACTATGTCTCTCGGCTGGCCTGGGAACGCCTTGGGATTCCCCCATTTTTCTCCATGCTTGGGAGTTTTTGGTTCCTCTCCTCCGTTGTTAATTGGCTTTTTCTTTTTTTCTCTTCTGTCTTACTTTCATTCTATGTATTTCATTTTCTATGTTCCACTCTGTTTTGCCTTGCGTGTGTTTGAATACATTGATGCGCTATATAAAAATAAATTGAAGTGAATCACAATTATTTTTTTACTTTGTTCATTGTTGTTTTCTCAGTTGGTAACTTTTTTCCAAGATGGCAGCCGCATTGTGTTTCATAATGGGGCTATTTGCATAACCATTCAACAAGGAAAGCGTTTCAAGTTACGCCCCAAAATACCGAAGTACCAAAGAAGTACCCCAACTGGTTTGACACTTCTGGTACTTGAATTTTTGGTACTGGTACTCGGCCGGAAGTCAATGGAAAAGCGAAAGTACCAAAAGTACCATACTTGGTGCAGTGGAAAAGCGCTCCATGGGGCCAAGCCCAACACCTGAAAAACCCCACAACCCCACACCATAATCCCCCCTCCACCAAACTTTACACTTGGCACAATGCAGTCAGGCAAGTACCGTTCTCTCGGCAACCGTCAAATTCAGACTCGTACATTGGATTAACAGAAAGAGAAGCGTGATTCGTCAATCCAGAGGACATGTCTCCCCTACTCTAGAGTCCAGTGGCGGTGTGCTTTACAGCACTGCTTCTGATGTTTTGCACTGCGCTTAGTGATGTAACGCTAGGGTGCAGCTGGATGCACAAACTCACAATTTCCCAATATGCTAGAACTCCACAGCTATATACGTCACCACAAACTCTCATATCACACACACATACTGTACATATATATGTAAAATACTTTAACTTTTTTGCATTATTACCCTACCTTGGACTGTTTAAATTTTTAGCATATTCTTTATCATTTTGCTCTTTTGTGGACTTTTACTGACACAACTATGAATGGAATATGCCTATATAGTTTGATTTAAAAATATACATCAAATTATAAATAAAGCATGCAGCAGTCATTTGATTATAACAAAATCATTTGTTAAATCAAGGCCTTTACCTTTTCAAGGCAAAATACACTATATGTATAAAAGTATTGAGACACCTCTTAAACATTGAATTGTTTCATTCAGACCCACTGTCACAGGTGTATAAAATCAAGCACCTAGCCATGCAGTCAAGATTACAAACATTTGTGAAAGAATTGGTTGCTCTGAAGAGTTCATTGAGTTCAAGCACGAAGATCTTAATGTTTCAGTATACCAAGACATTTTGGACAATTCTATGCTCCAAATTTTGTGGGAACAGTTTGGGGATGGCCCTTTTCTGTTCCAGCAAGCCTGTGCACCAGTGCACAAAGCATGGTCCATAAAGTCATGTTTGGGTGAGTCTGGTGTGGGGGAACATGATTGTCCAGCATAGACCCTGACCTCAACACCACTGGACACCTTTGGGATGAACTAGAATGGAGATTGCGAGTCTGACCTCACAAATGCTCTTCTAGATGAATGGGAAAAAATTTCCACACCCTCCAAAATGTTGTGGAAAGCCTTCCCAGAAGAGTGGTAGCTGTTATAAATGCAAGAGAGGGACCAACTCCATATTGATGCCTATGGATTTAAAATGGGGTGTCATAAAAGTTCCTGTAGGTGTAATGGCCAGGGGTCTCATGTATAAATGGTGTATACACACAAAAATGTTGCGCATGCCTGTTTCCACGCTGATGTCGAGATGTATCAAAACTACACATTTTCACGGCAACCCCCAGACAATGTGTACACACGTTTCTGCATGATTTTGTAATTAGAGCTGGGCGATTCATGACTCATCTGGGTGAATAACTCGGATCTGTTAAATAAGTGAGGTCTCCATTAATCCGAATCCATCGAGTCCTAACTACCCCATGACTAAACTATAAACCCTGTCATGTACATATGCTTACAATAATAATTTCAAACTCATTACAAGATCAATTCAGCTATAGTAGCAAGTATGGCTGCTATAATTTCATACGCACCCGGATTGCACACAGTCATGAGTGAATACACCGGTTAGCTCCCTCTACAGCCGGAATCATAGAGCTGGTTCTGAACCGCGCACCTGGATCGCACACAGCCATGGGTGAATCCGCCAGTTAGCTCCCTCTACAGCCGGAATCATAGAGCCGGTTCTGAACTGCGCACCCGGTTCACACACAGCCATGAGTGAATCCACCGGTGAGCTCCCTTGTCCCTTGTCCCTTGTCTTGATACTTCGTCATTTATTTCGAAGTGCATTTATTCTCATCACAAGTCACATATACTTTCTTCTGTGAAAAACAAACGTTTCGGCTGGTGATTTGGCAATACAGACTCAAGTGACTCAAGTGAGTCGCACACCCGGATCAGTTTAGTGAGTGTCTCAGAGGGAGCTGAATCCTAAAAAAGAACCGAACATTACAGCTCTATTTGTAATCCAGTGGCAAAAGAGTGCTACTGCGGATTCTCTGTTTCATACTCGCATGCATAATGTGGTCTGTATCAAATACACCATAATTAATTGTACATCATTTATAAATGTACAGTAAACACAATAAAAAATACAAATATTCCAACTACCACGGCTGGATTTGAAGACACAGACGTTGATCAAAAACATCATGTGCTGCTTGGTGGTGTCTGTGCCATTCAGCAACACGGCGAATCTCTTTAACCACCTAAAATTAAAACACCGACTGATTTACGACAAACTAATACAGAAATAGAAAAAGGCAAAGTAGCAAACCCACAACGACGTCCATCGCAACACAGGTGCACTCTGTAGTGCAGCTTATTTATTTTGTAATTTATTTTTATATTTTTCACATTTTATTTATATTCTTGTATTTTATTTTTAATTTAGTACTTTGTTTCAAGAGAACTGCACTACATTGCTGATTTTATTTACTTGTCTTTACTATTTTATATAATATTTGAAAATTATACTAACAGTCATTTTATGGGAAAGTTCAACAGGAATGTATCAGTGAAATAATCATGTTTGCTTCTTTATGCGCAGTAAATACAATGCGTTTCCAGAGTCAATGAGCAAGATGAGTAATTGTGTTAAATAATTGTGATTTCAATGTTGACAAAAAAAAAAAAAAAAACATGATGACCATGGCTTCTAAGTCTATTTAGATTTCCAAGAGCTGTGTGCTGAACTGGGGCCAGCTTTACAAAGGCAGAGTTTGAGAAATTGCACTTTACCGGCTCCTTTAGAACAGGGGTAGCCAATCTTATCCGCAAAGGGCCGGTGTGTATGCGGGTTTTCGCTGCAACTCTCTAATTAGGTTACTAATTAGAGGACTGATTGGCCGAAGAGTCCTCACACCTGGGTTTGAACAAATGACCTACAGGTTATCCCAAAAACCAGCATACACACCGGCCCTTTGCAGGTAAGATTGGCTACCCTTGCTTTAGAAGTTCACTCCACCCTCGGATTTTTAGCCACAGGAGCTTTTCCACGTGAACTTGTGGACCGATTGGGTATTTCTCAGTCATCACTGAGTCGTGCCATGCCAGCTCTATGGGCTGGTATAAACCGCTTGTCATCCAGATATATACATTTTCCTTACACTATGGTTGAACAGGTAAACATTAAAGCATAATTTGCAGCGATGTCCGGTTTTCCAAATATAATCGGAGCAATCGACTGCACACACATTGCTATAAAGGCGCCTTCAGAGATTGAATTTGCTTATGTAAATAGAAAGATTTTTTACTCTATTAATGTGGAAATTACATGCAATGTGAAAATGTGTCTAATTAATGTTGGGGCAAGATGGCCTGGTTCAAACCATGATTCATTAATTCTCAGAAATAGTAGTATTGGGAACCAAACTTGAAAATGGCATGTTGCGTGATCGCTGGCTTCTCGGTAAGCAGACATATTTTAGGACCAAAACTGTATGTTTTCTGTTTGATGTAACTATTTGACAGTTCTGTAGACGTGGCTTCTCACCCTGCTAGCAAACCCACAGGGCCATTGCCGCTGCCTGGACAAGACTGGTGGTGTGCTGCTCTATAGTCCACGGGAAGTGTCACATTGTGCATGCATGTAGTCACGTTAGTTATTTTTGTCTGTGTCCATATGAGAGGTCCTTGAAACTCAGTCCCTAAGAATTACTGGTTGAGGTCTCATATACTATGGTACTCACTGGTAATCCTTGGAGCCCAGGTTGTCCAGGGAACCCATGTTGGCCCAGCTGTCCATCCAGGCCAGGTAAACCAGGTGGGCCTGGGACGCCAGTGTCTCCTTTCTCTCCCTTCAATCCATCCAGAGAGACAGTGTCTCCAGGCTGCCCCTTCTGACCGGCAAGACCCGGAGCTCCCTGGGACCCAGGAAAACCCTGGAAACACAGGACATACTTTTTTAGATCCGGGCCGAATGATGCTAAAACATATGTGGTGAATTTGTCACAAAAAAACACAAGGTCAAATAAGGGAACAAAGAAAAACTCAGGATTATTACTGTTAGCCCAGGCAGTCCGGGGATTCCTGGAAATCCTTGATCACCTTTCACCCCAAGGTGTCCTGGAGTTCCTGCAAGGCACGTTGGCCAAGAGCATCAAAACTGTCCGTCCACATAATCCTGGAAGGCATCGGTTAATATTCTAATATTCTGAAGGTGAGCCATGGTACCTGGAATACCCGGAGGTCCAACTGGGCCTTGAGGTCCCACGACAGGGCGATTGTTAGAGATGCAGTTGACACAGGTGTCTCCCTTTTCGCCTGTGGAGGCAGATTGTACAGCAGATGAGATTATCCTCAGGTGAGGAGGCTATGTGCACACTGGCGGGGGCCTACCCTTCCCTCCTTTCTCTCCTCTTAGTCCTGGAAGCCCAATGTTCCCCTCCTGCAGCTCGCCAATGCAGTGTATGGAGGCTATTCCTGGGGGTCCTGGTGGACCTGAAGGTCCTGTGTCCCCCGGAGGCCCCTGTAACCCCGGGAAGCCAGGCAGAGGTAGTCCTGGTGGGCCCTCTTCTCCTTTCTGTCCCACTTCTCCAGGAAGTCCAGGTGAACCAAGTGGACCTTGGGACCCGATACCTAGAGGAAAAAAGCATTAGAAAAATAAGACATCTAGCCATCCATCCATCCATCCCTCCATCTAACCACTTATCCTATTCTATTCTATCCTAGACTATTCTGAGCCCCAGAGGCCATACAAGGCTAGGATATATGTTACATGAAATAAGAAGTCATACTGAGAACTGCACAGTTAAAATATACTTAAAACCCAAATCTATATGGAAAAAATAGAAACAACAGACTTTGGGCAGAAGCTTGATCCAAACGTACCTGGTGCCCCAAGCTGTCCAGGAGGCCCAGCCACACCTGCAGAAACCAGAAGGACAGCAGCTAAATAAGGTCATACTTCACTTTATAGAGTAATTATGTGCATGCTAAAAAATTCCAGCGTACACCCTCCCAATACGGTGTGATATTCACTGGCTATCCAGCATCAACATGCTTTCGTAAACCACTGCAATGCAGCCAGTGTAGCTAGCACGATGTGCAATGTGCGATTATGAGCGAGGATGAGTGATGTAACATACCCTGTGGGCCAGGCTCTCCTCTAGGGCCTGGAGACCCAGGGTAACCAGGCTCTCCTTTTGGCCCCTCAGCATTATGGTCCATGTCGTACAGCACCTGCAGGCACCAGCCATTACCCAGATACCCCTCCCCCTTGAACCTGCACCCCACGTCTGCATTAAGCACAGCCTAGCTTGACCATTAGCCATATTTTACAGTGTGCCTTGGCTGTTTTACCAAACAAATACTTATAGCTGTATGAAATCATACCAAGTATGTAGCTCCCTACTGCACGTCTTAGCATTTTATTCAGCAGAGCAGTTGACTGATCCATTTCGGTCAAACTTACTGGACCTGGAGGTCCTCTGAATCCACGGTCACCTTTTTCACCCTGAGAGGTTAGAGACATGTATAAAGATGGCAGCCCTGTGGTGGGCCGCTGACTCACTGAGGTTTACACACTCTTCTTCACGCTACATGACAGGTCTTACCAGAGTCCCTTCCCTGCCCGGAAATCCAGGAAGCCCGGGCTCTCCTTTGGGCCCCTGTGGGTTACACAGCAGAGGTTATGGGAACAGACGACACCTATCCAAGCATAGGGGCAGTTTGAACCCTTGCAGGCACTGACCGGAAATCCTGCCGGTCCATCGTCGCCATCCTTGCCCGGCTTCCCCTGTGAGCAGAGATGCAGACATGCGACATGTAAGCAACATGGCCTTCAGCCGTCCCTCATTGTCCGTCCTGTCTCTGTCACACCACATCTATCCTTATGCTGCTCCGGTTACAGCCCTTTAGCTGCATTTCTCGTTAGTGCGTGTCTGTGGGTGGGCCAGGGGGTGAGGGCCAGATAAAATATGCTTGTTCTGGCCCAGTAGCCCACGGTGCCCAACCTCGTGACCTACAAACCCTCCACTAAACTAAATAGCCCAAAGTACATCAAGTGGGATGCTGCTCTAGCAGGACATTACATAACGGCATAAGCATCAGCGATGCCATTTTGCTCCAGCGAGCGTGGCACACAGGAACAGCACACCCCCAGCAACCAGGAACTGTACACAGGAAAAGCACACCCCCAGCACGCAGGAAGAGCATGCAGGGTCAACCAGGCATGGTCGCCTCACTTACCCTTTTCCCTGCTTCTCCAGGCTCCCCCTTCATGCCTTTCGGACCTCCAGGTAGACCCTGAGAAGATGGGAAACCTCGGTTGAAAACACCTCACTCCTCACTGCTGGAGTGCATGAGCTCATATCAGCACTTTGACGCACACTAAGAATTTATACCTCAACATTAGTGTAACAAGTTGTGTAGGTGGATGCATTATACACCATATCTATGTCCTCTGTGAAGTATGTTTTTCCTCAATGATGCGGAGTGGCTTCATGCAAATATCATAAAATATCTACAATTACTACAGGAACAAATCCAGGTAACAAAACTAATAAAGGCTTATTTCTTTGAGCTTCTCTGAATGTAAACTTGCTTCCATGTCTTCCTTCATCATTGAAAAGGGCCAGGTGCTGATCGGGGATGTCATAAGAACATAAGAACATAAGAAATATACAAACGAGAGGAGGCCATTCGGCCCATCAAGCTCATTTGGGGAGAACTTAACTAAT
>JAODKL010000113.1:131990-142905 GCA_026780765.1 Petrocephalus schoutedeni
GGGTTCTCTGCTCAGTGGCTAAGCACTAGCATCAGCGCAAGGTGAGGGATGCCCCCTCGCCGCGGCCCCGCCTCCGGCCTTATGCTCTCCGCTCCGCTCCTTCGGCTGCATGGAAGCGGGAGGCTGCGCAAAACACTTTAGCGCCGCCGAATCTGATGGTATTTGCGCATGTTTCCGCTCGTTTGGAAACGGGGATTTTCACCGGCGCTATCAGTGACCTTTCGCTTTTTATAAATGGGCACTTTATAGACTCTTTTCGGTGCTTATTTTCAGAGGCTGGTCGCTAATGCGCACGCTGTCAGAAACACTTTCTCACACTTTAGAAGTGAGATACGCACCATAAACAGTCCGCGGTTTCCAGGGAAAATGAGGTGGAGGTAAGTTATAAAGTCAAGTGTGTATTTATTATTATTATTCATCCTTCGTGTCTAAAATTCAGATAAAGAAATGATGTAACACTGTGCACATCTGTGAGCAGAAAAAAATAGTGCTCAAAAAGTAATTCGTCTTTATTTCATTTGCAGCACATTTATCGTTATCTTTGTCATATCGGTAGAGTCTGCGCAAGGGGTAAGTTTGTTACTTCTTTATATCGCTTTACGTTTCAATCTCGGTCAGCGCTGAGCCCTTTTACCGCTAGTGATTTGTGGTAATACCGTGCTGGGGAGGTAAAGGCGGCGTTTAGCGCCGTGTTTCGGCTCTGTTGCCTTTCGTAGCCCGTGGTGCACAAGTTAAATATAGACCCGTTAAAAATACATGCTGGCAACTGCCCATTAGTTCCGCAAGTTGCCAATAAAGTAGGTAAATGACTTTATTCTTTATCGGTGTTGATTTTGTTACAACGAAAGAACTGCCGATTGTAAAATTTGATTGTGACCAATTTGCCGACATCATTGATCTGTGCTTTGGCCGGTGACTTGACTTCACTTTAGTGTAAATCTGAGTACGGTACATTATTTTAGCTCGCTGATGGTTTGTTTTAATGACTATAGACGTGCAGTTTTAAAAAGCTACATAACAGTAATTACTTATATAATGTATGTATAATTAATGCCGTAAAGTGCCGTACATGAGTTTGGCCAGCTTCCATAGCTAGAATCGTTTTGCTAATAAATGTTTTAAAACAGAAGCGCTTTAATGCGGAAAAATACAGTAATCAGAGTTTTTGTGTAATGTGCCGCCCTGTTTTTTTCTACGTATGTTCAGCGTTTAAAGACTCTTTTCTTTGCAAATGGTGCATTCTTCAAGCATCGCTGGTTCCGACTTCGGTCGTTATAAAAAGAGGCCATTGTGGGTGACTAGGTCACTGTGCAGTTATTGTTAAGCCCCCGATCGTTTGCCAGTGGCGTCCCACTTTGATGAGCAGTAACGTAAATAGAGGGAAGGCCGGGCAGCCTTACACGGTGCCTGGTTTGATTGTTGCTTGGTGGGTTTTGTGTTTAAATTTTTTTCTGCGCGTGTATTTTTCTTAACAATAAAATACAATTTATCCCAGCAAAGATACGGTAGACTCCATCTGTGATTTATTTATTTATTTTTGTACAAGGCATTTCAGTTCAGGAAGATCACTGGTATTCCAGGACTTGAATCCTGGTGTCAAAATGCTGACTACTTTCTCGCTTTTTTCCCCTTGATGGGTGGGAGGGAATTTCTGGTGTCTGGACTGTGGTGTTGTCACAGTCCTTTCAGAAAGAATGCACGTTTGTTGACTCATCTGGTCTTCCATCGCAAATGGTGCACGATTTGGATTTGCACCCCCTGCAACATTTGCACCATTAATCCTGTAGTTTTGGTGGTTACTAGGACTGCCACACTTATCCACAGCAAGGTGTTTCCTCTCATGACTGCTTGATGTTTAGGGTCCCTTCTTCGGCCATGGGTCTCCAGGATCTTGGGGATTGTGGCTGTCAGCTTGGGAGGGAGGTAGTGGCAAAAATACGCCTGTTTGACTCGGCTGACTGCCCAAAACAGTTTGTGTGAAAGACGAGTATTTATAAAAAGGCTAATGTTCTTCAGTGGTTTTCAAGCCACCAAGCTTAGGTAACAATTGTAACTTTTATCCGGTCTGAAACCTCACTACTATGCCGCTAATCCAGTACAGATTAATGCCATTTTGATTTCAGTACCATTTAAATGAATGAAACCATAATAATCAACAGTTGCATAGGGGAATTCAGACATCAACCCAAGAATAACTGTAATGGAGGCCATCTTATAGCTGGATAGATATAGATTCTTTTGTTGCCATTGTACATAGTCTGACAGAATTTTGCACCTGTCCAAATGGTGCTTTCACACCTATAGTAATTAAAACCACAAGTACGGTATGGAGCCATTGCTTGGGGGAAATTTATGGAGCCCCTTAAAGCTTTTTCTTGGTTCACAGCTACAGTGTCTATCAATCTTGCCCACATCTCAGTCCTCAGTAAGCAAACATACATTCAAATACAAATAAATTTTCATCAGATCTTTGAATAAATTATTCATTTGTAGAAGAGCCTCCTCATTGTCTACCCCTGGCTCAGGGTCACCGAATGTCATCTAACCTCTAGGCATGTATAACAAATAAGATAGCTGGATATGAGGGGGCAAATTAATAAAAACTTAACATGGGAGAGACATTAATAATCTTATTGCATATTTGTAGGACAACCTGATTTATAACCCAGGAGGGAGGATTCCTGAGTTGATTTTATTTCAAGTTGCTAAAAGCAAATGATGATGTAGTGTTAAGGGAATATCTCTAAAAACGCAAGCTACTACAGCATAACCACCAGGAATCCCATTAGTATCTCTCCCTTACTGTTCTTGGTGCTGTGTTCTCTGTCACTCGGCTGCTGCTGCTCTTCCTTGTTGAGTTCCGGGGACTTCCTGACTGAGCGGCAATGTGCGCTGTGTCATGGCTGTGTTTGGATTAGCCGTCCTTCTCACACAACCCCCAGCCCCAAAGCGATGAGAAACCTCTGAGGAGCCTCTTGGTGGGTAGGGGCCAGATCATCTATTCCGTTGGTGATTGTGGATGGATGCGTTTTGATTCTGGCCACATGGAAACAATAGATTTGGAAATGGGATTTAGGAGTAGTTAGCGAGACAGAGCTAGGTGAGAGGGAAGGCCCAGCGGAATGAAGGTGACCCTCTGTACTGCATTTCTGCTGTTCCAGAAGACATGGCCCCTCATCCCAGACACCCCCCCCCCCCCCTGTCTGAAGTATGTTTATGCATTTGTCCTGCTGAGAGGGCCTCAAGTGGATCACGCAGCGAAACATGGATGCGGTTAATATCACTCAATGGTGTCAGCAATGGTGTATTTAGGCAACTGTTTGATCATTTTTTGCAACAGGAAATACAATATAAAAAATGCGTAATTTAACCTTTAAACTATAAAGTTTCTGCATTATCTGAATGTACAGCAATACAGGCAGTCCCTGGATTAAGGACGCCTGAAATACGGGCTATTGGGACTACCATTAAGTCTGTTATGTGAAAAGCTTGTGTTACAGACAATGTTTTGTTATAACGAATGCACACACTACTTTGCGACACTCGTAGAAACGGCTTTAGTGTTCCATCAGCTCAAGGTACAGTATGTAGTTACTTGTATTATTACTGTATTAGTATGTACTGTATTATTTTTACAACATACTTACAAATAGGACTTAGGACAAACTTAGGGAATGGATCACATTCATAACCTAGGGAGAGTCTCGATTGGAATGAGGAATGTTACAGGTTATTGCTGCAAGAATATCCCGAAAGGTAAATCATGGTTGGCCAGTCAAATCCCAGAAGATTTGATGTTATTTGCTTCATTTATTTTGGCATTGAAGATCTTGAAATGATCTTCTGCTACTGATATAATTTCAGAATGCACCTTCGACATGAATTCCCTCCTGTTTTTTATCCATTCAGTTTCGATTCACAAGTGCCTGATTTTGGATTCCATTCCCACTATATTCAGTCTAAGCTTGAGACGCAAAAACGAGAACATGTACAACATAGTATTGTTAACGTTGCAAAGCAATGTAATTGTAACCATTACAAGACAGATAAGATAATGAAGCAAAAAGCATTAAATAATTTTTGTACTTGCCCACAAATATACCAAAATACTTCATCCATACTTTTCCAGATTTCTCTTTACATCGTTTGCTTTTTTTATTTGTTTTGCTTTTATATGACATTATTCCGCAGTGTCCTGAATATGACTGGTGTGAGAATAAAGCCCTACTAAACTTCAGAATTCACATGCTTGGAGTACTTGAATACCTTTCACTGACAGTGCTCCAAGATGGTGGTGCGAGGTGATTGCGCAATACTATTGCAACCCTCTTACAGGTGAGAGAGAAAGTAGCGCCACCTATACGATTAGATCGATGCAAGTAAAATTCAGTGAAAATATTTTCAACGTCGTGGGGAAACGACATAAATTAGCTAGGTTGATCTTGGGATTTTGTGAGTATCGAATCATCAAATCTAGGATCGCAATTAATCATAAAATCGAGAGATTTTTTTTCCCCCCACCCCTATATTTTATCATCAAAGGCAGGAGCCTCTGGCAGGTTCCGGCTCATGGCAAACATTCCGAGTGACTGTTCTCTAAATGAAATGAATCATTTGGGAGTAACACGCTCTGAGTGATGCCTGTGATCTCAGCTGGACACAGCTGTGTGTACTGTACGCGTGCTGGGACAGATGGCTCTGGCGGAGTGGGGGCTTTTAGGGTCTAAATCCGCTGCTGGACAGTGTGGTCTTTACTCCCTTCCGTGCCCCGTGCCATGCTCGCCTTTACAATTCCAGGAATTCCAGAGAACTCTCCCCCGATGAGTTCGGCAGCCATGGGAGCATTCCTCCCCTGCGCCAGCCAGCTGTCGGAAGTGTTATTTGCTGTCCTTTGACGTTGTAAGAGACCCTTTCGGTAACATTTCCTATGAATGTCTATAAGAACCTATGAAAATGTTTATAGCACATTATAATGCATTCATAAAGCCATGGCTATAAATGTTTCTAAAAAGGCATAACACATCATAGGCAGGTTTATAATGCATTTTGAATGCTTTATGAAGCTCTACTCTATAATGCACAATAGATACATTCATAATGCAGTGCAAAGCATCCCTAATTATTATACCGGCCATTTTAATGCATTATGAAGGTATCTATAGTGTACTGTAGTTGGCAGCTTCATTAGAGCTTATGTAGTATTATGAAGTATTATAATCAACAATACGTTGCCTTAAACCTGTCAATAGAAGATGCATTAATGCAGTATTCATTTGTATATCATCCAATATTGTGCATTATGAAGGTATTACAGAGAGCTTTACCATCCATTTCTCTCGGAAGCTGGTGTGAGTGCGAATCAAGGTAGATCTATTTCCCCAGTGAAGTTTCTTTACTGGCGTTTGTCATAAAATACTATCTTGGCAGGATGACACATACTCTTTAGTAGCATGTTACTTTAAATAGCTTGTACTGCAAGGTATGTAAGGTTTCTGTAACTGATTCATCACTTGCTGTGCATGAAATAATTACACTCTGCGTTACTGTGGAAAAGCTTGTGTTTTTCTGCATGTTAAACAGACAGAGGTATGCAAAATGCCTAGCATGCAAAGCCACGGTATGCTCACTAACTTACATTAGCAAATTAATTTCCCCACAGTCAATCCGCCGCCCCAGTCTTGCCCCATCACATACAGAACAAACATTTTATACAACTTTCTTTACACAACTGGAGTAGATTCTCCCTTTCCCTGAAACACCCATGCCCTCCTGCATTATTCAGTTACATTCACTAGTCTTTTAGAGGCTAGAGTTTAAAATCCAGTGGCTGTTTCTAATTTTGCTGGAGATCAGATTAACTGATTAGGACATGTATTTTAATATAGTGCAGGTTACATAATTGACAAAACAGTGATTTGTGTACCAAGTATTCAGGAGAAGATCCCTTTAGGTAACGATCCCACCATGCTAGTTAGAGTGGTTATCAATAAAATGCTGAGTTCACAGACCACATCAGTTACCTCCTACTTCGATACACTTTGCATGTTCATAGACTGCTGGATGGTTACCTTCACAGACCGATTAGTACTAAGAGCTGTGTATAAAACTTTACAACACAGACAATGTACAAGAGTTTCTAGTGATGAGCAAAGTCCAGCATAGAGGAAATAAGTGCAAGAAATGCAGGGATCTCATGGTACTGGCAGACTTCAGTAGCGTGGAATTGCCTGTAACAGTTCTGGTTTATGCAGAAAGCTGTATTTTCATTTCCTATTATTGGCCATTCTGTCTGTCTTTTAAAATGTATTCTTCTGTCATCTGTTCTAGATGAGAGGTGGAGATAATTATGTTTCTGTATTGTTTATTCATTTAGACTATTTGATATGATAGTATAATATGATAAAAAAAACTAAGCTGTGTCAAATTTGACACCCCCTCTCCCTTCACAAAATTTGGAAGGTATTGATCTTGCGTCAAGATAATTTTACAGGATGTCTCCTGGATAACATGGGTACACCTAGTATTTTTTCAGAATTTTTTGATACCAGAGTGCATGGGATTTCTGGCAAATTGGTTGCTGTGTCCGCTAACCCAAGAATACTAAATGTCCTTACTCGCTCTTGGCGTTTTCTCCCTTGTTACAAAGACCTCTTGCTATTGATGTTGGGTTATTTCTGCTGTGTGATTTACGAGGCCTGTTATCTGAAGCAATTTGCTATTTTCTTATTTACTGTCACCTTAGTGTAGAATCAGTTTATTAGCTATCGTTGAGTCTTTATTGAATTAATTTGTTATGGCTCCGTAGTGTTGAGAATTTTAGTTACCTTTTCTCCCTGGCATGCGTTCTGCAATCTGTTGCCCTAGGTCTGTCAGGAAAGGGACATTAACTGATAAGTTGTCTTAAACATGGACAGGTCTGTGCTTAGCCCCTTGCTCTGGGCTACTGAAACACCTGCCTGCCTTGGTCACTGCATTTTTGCCTCTGTGTCCTGAAGGAATGGGGGTAGCTTCCAGCTTGGCAGATGAAGGAAAAGAACAAAAGCCTCATTTCAAATATAAGACAAAAGTAAACAAGTCGATTGATACCTTCATTCGAAGGACATGAGATATTTCTCTTTCGGGAAGGCAGTACCAACATTTCCAGACCCTGTGACTGTGTCCTTTGGCTTGTTATGCATTTGTTATGCAAAAAAATATGTGGGGAAGATCGCCTTGGTAATACTTAACTTGAGGGTACATAAAAACCTAGTAGTAACTACTGAAGAACAAATCATGAAGAAATATAGTCGCGATTTAAGATGAAAGACGCGTCACAGTTTATTAACGATGAACAAACGTGATGGTTATTTCGCTTGCGTTATTCAGTATTAACAGACATGGTAACAAATATAGTAACTGCTTGGGATAAAACTTGCATCATGATCGATTAATGATGAAAAAACATGACACTAACACATGTAACTAACACTTAGTTTGTGGTTAATTAATACATTAAAAAATAGTATATTACTACATTATTTGTGTAAAATGTGACCATAGTCATCTTCAGCTGGTTTCCCCTCATCCAAGTGGAGGAAAACAATTTGAGAAATTGATCTCTCTGTGTCCAAACATTCTGGTGTTGAGACAGTCATACCCTTCTTATAGTGTTCTCCGAACCTGTATATTTGGACAGCTGATGAAAGCAAAGCTGCACAGCAAAAAATAGGTGATATGGTGTAAGGTGATGCTTATGGAGTCCTCCTTGGATGATATCATCCAATGTTGATTAGCAGTGATTCAAAATCACCATGGAAAGTCAGTTGGTAAAACAATTTTGAGTGTCCAACTTTAAGTAGGGAAGTCCTGAGCAGGTTAAACCTTACTCATCTGTTTTGGTGATGACATAACTGCATGTAGGTAAACTCCAAATCTGTTTTAAATCTGGTGCTGACTTGGAGTGTTTGTCAGGTTCCTTTAGCTTGGCTGTCTAAACTAACAAGTAGCTTTTTAGGCCAGATTTGTAACATCTGTTGAAACAGATTGAAGTCGGTCTGTCTTTTGATTTCATTACAGATAATAAAAAGGTAATGGCCCTGGTCACAGAGCAGCTGTTTTCAATCATTAGATCCCTGCTTTTTTGTTGTTGTGCTATCCAGGAGCCTGAGTTCATTTCCTAACGAAGGTCTCATCTTCTCGGAGTAGTTGGACACATCGCCCAGGGAGCAAAGACCACGAGTGGGTTGTCAGCCGCCCAGTGTTTTATGGGAGGCAGACAGAGAATCTCTTTGCTTTCAAGCTATCCTGACCTTGCCTTTGGTATCCAGTGTTTCTTTTCTTTTTCTTTTCTTTTCTTTTTTTTTATAGAAAACATGCTTTTTAAGATCCAGCACCTATGTTACTGTTCTGGTTTTATTGCTATCAGTCAAGCATGCCTGCATTTTAGCTAAAGGATTAGGTACATGTGTTACAAAAAGAATTATCTATTAGCCTGAAATCCTGCATTAACTGCATTCAAACAGGCCTCAGACTAAAGCCTTTAAACTTGGATGAGTTTCAACTTGGCTCACTATACAAGTCAAAGTAATGTTGTTTTTGCTGTCCGTGCCTTAACGCCATTCATCAAGCTGTTATTTGCATTTTGTGTTTTTCTTACCAAATATTTGGGTTTTGTACCTCCTGAGGTCACGTAGCACACAACTTTGTTTTTAGAGAGAAGCTTGACAGAGTGTAGACATTTTTAATGGGCCGTAAACCTAGCTGTCTGCCTGTGGTCCCTGGCGGCGGGTTAGTTAAGGAGGCCTAACACACTCTAGGCCATAGATTTCTCAGCGAGTGGGTGTGGGTTTTTATTTTCCCCCTGACATCTTAAAAATAGTCTAATTAGGCACCCTGTAAAAAGTACCAATTTGTGCACCTCTGTGACCTCTGAAGGTCTAAAGGTGCTGTGCACAGTCTTCCTTTCTGCTTATGGTAGTTAGGGAGTCTGTGTAATGCTTACCGTTTTCAATTTCTTTTTTTTCTTCAAATTGCTGCTTTCTGAACTAAATCTTCACAGTGGAAGACAGGAAATGGGAAACTGAACGTGACAATTTCTTTGTCTTTCTGTAACCTGATGCAATGGGCTGTACTAATGAATGGGGAGATCCTGGGTCCCCGGAAATGTAGAAGAGGAGATGTGGTTAGCTCGTGTGGTTTCTCAAGGTGCATAATGCTACTGTAATATGTCTGTTCTCACTGATTATGGAGATTTATTTCTTGTCCAGACAGGTTTAGCACACATCAAGTGTTTAAAAACTGTTATTGAGAGAATAAAAATGACCTGACCCCTGACCCCTGAGCCTTGGCGTGGCTCTCTTCTGTCTGCTAAAAGCCTTTCATGTTTAAACATAAGTCTGAAGACGGCAAGGTTATGCAGTTTGTTAGATGTGCACTTTTAAGAAGTCAGTGTATTTGTGTTACTATGTCAGTTGGCTTAGTATGCACTCTGGTCTTTCCTCCTTTCAAGTAAGGAAAAGGAGGTTTTAAAACCCCATTTTTACCCTGCCTGGTCAAACGATAAGCCGGTCAGTCCTCCTCGCAGCTAGGATACTGACTGACCTTAAAGCTGACACAAATGCTTTTGCTCACACCCTTGGTCTCTTTATTCGAAGTTTTGGTGTGAATAATGATGGTTTCTTCCACTCAACGCATACAAACAACACATTTTTTACCCAATTGAAATGGAATTCCTGCCATGACAGCAAACGTAAAATCTTGTAGCAGGCTGCCTGTGCAGTAATGGAAAGTGTCAGATATTTTCTGGTCATGTTACATGGGTGAACGGTGGGATTGTGAAGTCAGACGTGCTCAGTGCCGTTAGCAGGACAGTAGCCACAGAAACACGGTTACATCACCAGGGCTTGGGTGTCCCGGCCCGGCCCAGATGGTCCCAGTCGCAGGCTTGTACCCCTAAGGGTACTTTCGGTACGTCGGTACTTTTGGTACTTCCTTTGTGTTGGTTTGCCACTGGCTGGTACTGGTGCCAAATGACATCATCAGTAACTGCCCATGACTGTCAACATCACACCAGTTTGGTACGTCTTTTGTGTTGGTTTTCCACTGCCGTAAAAACTGTCCCCGGCGCTGAATAAAAGCACAGCGTGAGGTGGGGCATTTTGTACTGAATTCGAAAAATAGCTGTAGTGTACAGCTGGGCTATGTTAGATATTAAATCTAACATCGCATGTTATGCACATGCAGTTCTTACATTGCTAGTGAGTTACATTAAGATCATAGTTTTTCTTACTTTCGTTTTTATGTTATGGACAGTGCAGGGCGTTAATGTTTTGCTAAAACATTTTTACTTGGGCATAGGGAATTAGCTTAGCTTTTACTGATTATTCCTTGCATATATTATATTTATATTCCATATAATTATGTTTTTAAAATCAGTTTAAAGTTTACCTTTGCTGCTTTTGCTTGGGCACTGTATGCGTTCTCCAAGACTATCATAATCATTCTCACCCTTGCTATTTATATCACTCCTAGACAGGTTTGTGAAAAATTTAAGTCATTTTTTTTTTTTATTTTATGCTAACTTATGAATACCCCAATAATTATTACAATAAAATAACATTGCTATATCTGGGGACTCTCCAATACCATGCTGCAGTAGTATATTTAATAAAATAAAATACTTTTTAAATTTCTTGTTATACCGTCCAGATCTTGTTCTTGTTCTGTTCTGTTCTTGCGACCAGATCGCTATTATTATTTTTTACTTGGTTTATTGCTGTTTTCTGAGTTCGTAACGTTTTGTCAAGACAGTGGTCGCATTTTGTTGCAGAATCGGGCTATTTGCATAACCAATCGACAGCGAAAGCGTTTCAAGTTACGCCCCGAAGTACCAAAGAAGTACCCCAACTGGTTTGGCACTTTCGGTACTTGACTTTTT
>JAODKL010000113.1:162513-172654 GCA_026780765.1 Petrocephalus schoutedeni
GCATGTCTAGGTTTCTTCAGTACCACTTGAGCTACCCTGCAGGTTAGAGTGCTCATGTGCTCCTTTGCAGGGTCATCCAGGACAGGAGGGAGGACGCGGCCTTCCCGGTGTGGATGGCTGCAATGGTACCATCGGTGACCCAGGTCCTACGTCACTGGATGGTTATCCAGGCCCACCAGGTATTCCTGTAAGTGCAGAGACACCCGCCACACCCGATCAGGGAATAAAGGGGCCTTCTTTACTCATTCTCTGTGTCTAATATTGCTGGCTTTCTTTCCACATGCTGACATAAAAGGCAGCTTAGACCTGTGGCAGTGTTTACCTCCACTCAGCCATGCGTTTGTATGGGCCCCCTGTTGGTCACAAACAGTAATTGCACTAAATATAAAAAAAAACACATTCATAATTTTGGAGAGGCTGAAATGGCGAGTTCTGCAAACCAGCTAACTAACTGTGACCTTGCTCTGCTCGCTACCTATTTTTATTTTCTGTTTTTAAACCATCTCTGCCACCCCCCGTCCGGCCCCCCCACCGCAGAGTGCCTTTTCCGATGGCCCCAGTAACGGCAAACCAGCCTGTAATGTCAATGTTGTCCAGTATTGCGTGAGGGAAATACATACGTATGGGTGCATTCATGGGGGAATATGCCGTCTGCTTCCACTCTACCGGATCCTCCTGAGGCGCATGCCCATTCCAACTGTTTCTGTTCTTGTTCTGGTCCTTTCTTGCAGGGTCCAAAGGGTCCAAAAGGCCAGAAAGGAGAACCTGTCTATGTCGGACGGGGCCATGGCGTCAGGGTAACGCTTATCAATCTACATGTTACCGAGTGACATTTTTTTTTCCTCTTTTTTTGTTTATCTTCTGAGGAAGGAGACATGGGTGGTCCTGAAGGGAGACATCCGGGAAGTGTGAAGGTTTACATCAGTGTAAAACAGCACTAAAACAGGCCCAACCACAGAAAAACTCAGTAAACTGGCAACAGAACTGCTCTGTTAAACATGAGAAATGCCTTATTTCGTAAACACTATCAGTCTATTCTGCTATGTAATATGCTGTATATTATAAAGTTGAGTTCTTTGTATATTGTAAACCCTGTTAATGTTTAGCGTATTGTCTTAGTATTTGTGAACTGTATTCTCTGTAACCAATTCACCACAGGAGATTGCTCTGACATGAAGTGACCCCTGCAAATAAAGTCTGATTCTGACTCTGGTGGCTGAGGACAGGCCTTTAATTTTTAGACGCTGAGGTTAAATCCGTCAGGCCACATGCTGCATCGTTGTTTTGTGTAAAAATGAGTCACACTTTGGACAGGGCCCTTGTCTTAGGCTGGGCCTGGGGCTGAGTTCAGGGCAGCTATGAGGCTCCCGTGTCCTGATATTCAGTCTAATGGGAAGCTGTTGTCTGCTCTTGGCAGGGCGAGCCTGGTTTACCTGGACTGGATGGCCTGACCGTAAGTGGGCCAATTGGTTATCATCAGTATAAATGTTCATAAACAATAATGGATTCATAACATTATCTGTCATTTTTTAGAAGACTGCTAATAGCTCAAGTTGCACTAATGGTTATGTTATCCTTTGTGCGGTAAATATACACAATTGTATGCGTTTACTTCCCACAGTAACACCATAGTAAGCACAAGGCCCCGGGGACTGCTAAGGGTTTAGCATCTCTCTCATGCTCACGGTGTGCTACTCAGCACCATAATCCTTGGGTCTCTCTTCCAGGGTCCTCGCGGTACCATTGGAGTAATGGGACTTATTGGACCCCAAGGCCCAGACGGATTTCCTGTATGTATCATTGTCTTAGCTGATGGCTCCACTTCTGTTTGTTTGTTTATATAGGCTGTTTAGTTACAGTATTTTTTTTGTTTCTTTTGTTTGCCTTCCTAAAGTCATAATTAAATAATAAAAGTACAGTAACTGTGCAGTATAACTATAGGTGCAGAATATTTGACAGGTTTACATGCAAGCATCCATGTCATATTGATTTTGTAGTTGGAGTTGCTTGTTAGTCATTTCCGAGCTTTCTTTCAGATACACGTTACATTTGTGGTCTTTGCTTGAATCTGTCCCACTTTTCTGTTGCCTGCAGGGACAACCTGGCCCTCCTGGGCCACCCGGCCCCACAGTAAGTGATCAGGCGTTGGTGGGGTGGCAGGCTGGTGCTTGGGGTTGTACAGATGGGCGCTTTTTTCAGTCTTGAATGTGCAACTCTATCGCCCCCTACTGTCAGATATTGCAAGCATTGCTTGGAGCTGTTATCTTTATCTACAAGTGTGGGTGCACCAGTGGAATATGAGATGAAGTACTTCCTCTGCATATTTTCTATTGTTTGTTGCGGACTTTGTGTTTCCAGCTTCCCCTCAGCATCATGCTAAGCTGGCACTGTTCTTGCTTTTCATGTTTTAAATACATGTGGTTTACTAATTACAACAGAAATGGCATGAAGCCGTGTTTGTTTTTCAGGGGAGCCCCGGATCTGGCTTCAAAGGGGAAATTGGGGAGAAGGTAACAAGGTTTAATAACCAAACACTGACTCTTCATTCACATCCAAAAATGCAGTTTGTACCCAGCCTCCTAGGCGAACGCTCATGAAATCTGTGGGCTAGTTAGTTTCCAATCTATGATATATAAATGCCGCAAACCTCTCTGCAAATATGTTTCCCAGACATTTTATTGTGTGCTCCACATTTCATAATTCAGGTGCCACGATTTCTCTTTGACTGTCTCGTAATGAAGTTCCAGTTGCGTACTGGCTTGTTCTCATCACTACAGCAAAGAATCAAACTCTGTGGCTCTTTCTGCTGAAGAACCCCAGATGTGGCTCCGTTCACATGACAGCGGCAGCTTGTGTTTAGCTACTCTGACTGCCCGTATCTGGGCTTTGCAGACATTCACACTTAAATGGTCATAAGGCGAAATAACTTTTTATTTATGCTTTTCATGGGTGAGATTTTTGTATATATTCTTGCATCTTTTGTTCAGTGCATGTTTAAATTTTTTTGAGTCCTGTTCCACTTACAGTGGTGGCGAAAATTATTAGAACACTTGGCATATTTAAAAGGTTTCAGTTGTTTTTGTTGAATTGGCCATTTAAATACCCATAAAACAAATGAAATATCTACAAGTGACCAGAATGCTCTATAAACGATAGAATAGAGCCTTCATAAGGAGAATCACTGTTCTAAGTGGAAAATAAACTGGACAGATCTATTGTACATTTAAAGGAAAGCCTTCGGCCTGAGTTGCAGAAGGCATGGGATAACATTAGTGTTGAAGTTCTCAGGAAATATATTGACACTATGCCAGAGAGATGTGCTGCAGTATTTGCTGCAAAAGGTGGACATACCAAATATTAAAGTTAAAAGTGGATAAAAACAGAAGGTCTCATTTCATTTGATATGTGTTGTGCTCAACCATCTGCATATTTCATTATGAAACATTATGACATGAAATCATGTTTTGGAGGCAAAAAGGTCAATATGTTCAGATCTTTCAGGTGTTCTAATAATTTTGGCCACCACTGTATAATGGACAGTTTCTGAATTCCAGGGGGATCCTGGTCTACCTGGGCCCCCAGGAATGCAGGGGGACATGACACTAGTTGCTGCACCTACAAGCACCATCTTCAAAGGACCCAAGGTAACCAGGCTCAGCTGTGGGGGAAGGACTTGCACTCCTCAGTCATTTAGCAGACTGGGGGAAGTAGAAGTACTGAAGGTGAATGTGAACATCACTAAGGCAGTGGGTTTGGGATCTGTGCCCAGGTCTGGAAGGTTGTGGGCTTTGAACCCCATGGCTAGCAATGTAATCATATCTAATCATATTTTCATATCCCAGTTACTCCACAAACTGTCTGATCATGCTCTGGTGTCCTTGTTTGTACATGTAAATAAATGTATTTGTAATGAAATGGAAGCACTCCAGTGGCGTTATAGACCCACCCTGAAAATATTCTGCATTTCTCACCTCTTGCTGGTCCTCTCCCATCTGCCAGTCAGCATGTTCACTAAACAGCTGAGGTTTATGCTCCTCAGAAAGTGCATCTAGTCATTGACAGACGGTGGGCTTCAATAAATGTGCAGTGTCTCCCATGCTAGGAACAAGCTCGAGCTTGTGAAGTCTAGAAATACCCAAAATTCATGGATGCAATAGTGTTTGTGGCCTGTTCCTCAGTTCTCTGGTCTTCTCATGCCACGGATTGCCATTGTCTGTTCTAGTAGGACAAGCGATGTGTCTCAAATCCTGCGCCATGTCCTGTGACGGAATCATGTGATTCTAGATCAATTTTTAAGGTGCAATGGTTGAACAAATTAACCATAGAAGTACCCTGTGTTGAATAGCTCAGGCCTACTTTTGGTGTGGGCTCAGATAGCACATCCATTTTGAATGTATTAGTTTACTAAATAACTCTTTGAGCCTGACGTGAGTAAGCAGTTCTGTATGATGGCTGCAGTGTGGCATTCCCCCTTTTGCCGGCTATCTTCACGTGACCTCTGTTTTACATTTTTCTAAAGGGTGACCAAGGCTTTAGTGGTTTACCAGGCGTGCCGGGATCTCCTGGACTGCCGGTAACTTTCTCATTGTGTCTTTTTTGTCTGTACGGCTTTGGAAAGTATTTGCCGTGGCTAATAGAGATCATATTAAACGTAACCGATGAGTGGATATGTGATTTTTAGGGGCCTTTTGGGTATGCTGGTGAGCCAGGCGAGAAGGGCATTCTTGGGCTCCCTGGAGGACGCGTGAGTCACCTTTTCCAAGCCTATGCCATGTGGAAGCCATCATGTTACACAGATAATACTGCAGTAATGCATGCAAACCTAGGCTTAAATGGCAGTCTCTGCTTCCTCATCTGATTGGTCCACAGTGGTTTTTATAGAATTTTTGTACCGTCTTCTGCATTCAAGTTCTCTGCAGCATAAATCCTTGCATTTTTGCATAGTAGCAAGTAAATATTGGTACCAGCTTCTGACAGCTTTGGTGTGATTTGCTTGGGCTCCCTTAAAGGGAGAGGGGGCATCCAAGAACCCGTTTTTGGAGCATAATTGGATCAGTCTGGTTTGGGGGCCCAATATGATGCACTTTCCTGGGCCCCATGGGACTGTTGTTGATGATTTCTTCTGTCTCTGCCCAGGGTGATCCTGGCTTTCCTGGACGCCTGGGACCTGCCGGCAGAAAGGTGGGCTAGTGCTGCCTCTTTGGACACAAACCTTTTGGCCTCACTTTGCAAACTTGATTGGCTGAATGTTTTTCTTGTTCTTACACAGGGAATGGCAGGAACTCCAGGATTCCCTGGACAGCCAGGATATCTGGGAGTTAAAGTGAGTGACACGCTGGGGTTTTTTTGCACACTTGTGCCTTTTTGTAACCATGTACACACTCATGTATGGCTGGTGAGGGTGCATTGGTGTGATTTCAGGGGGAGCAGGGAGATCATGGTTTCCCAGGACCTCCTAGCTACCTTACTGGACCACCGATACAAGGTAAGTCTGGCGGCCAACCTGACTCATAATGCTCCACCCATTATAAAAGCCTGAAGACTAAAGCCTAAAGATCTGAAGACTCGCCACAGGCCATTGTTCCTGTTGGAACATGAACCAGATTTAAATTTAGACAACATTTTGTTTCATCTCATTTACACCACTGGAGACCCTTAGCCAAAAATATCCACACTGCATACTCTTGGTATCTTATGTCGATGGACACATGCTCACATGACCTATTCCATTGCCACCTTGTAATTGGCTGCAGGTCCCCCTGGGGACCCGGGCATCGACGGAGCCCTTGGTCCCCCCGGCGAGGTGGGACCCATCGGCATCCCAGGCCATCCAGGGCTCCCAGGGACTCCTTCTTTCCACCCAGGTAGTGCTCCCTAGTAGTACAACCCTGAACTGATCAATCCCGTTGATGATCCACCTGGTGACGCACCATCTCTGCCCTTCTGCCGCCACACCTCGATGTCCAATGGCCGACGTCAGGTTTCCAGGGGCAGCAGGGATTCCCAGGTCCAAAAGGGCTCAAAGGGGAGAAGGGAAGCCCGGGACAGTCAGCCTATGGCCCTGTGGGGTCGCCCGGAAGCACTGGATTGCCAGGCCTGGCCGGGCCTCCAGGTCCACCAGGTCCACCAGGTGCGTGCCCTTTAAGGGATTTGTCTTGAGGGTGAATTCCTCATTCGTGTGGGGTACCTGCTCGCCGCCGGCCTGTCAGCACATGTCAGAGTAATCATGAAGCCTGCATTTGCATCAGAATGTGTCTGACATGCATGATCTGACGCGTTGGCTCCACTGCCCTTAACCACACTCCTGAAACCACAAAGACATGAACCTCGTTCCCAAAAAAAGTAGTGCAAATCAGAATCAGAATTGGAATCAGAATTGAGTTTATTGCCAAGTAGGTTGTCACATACAAGGAATTTGCTTTGGTGGTTGGCGTCAATAAGAGTAAAACGGAACAAACAAAAATAAAAACACAAGTATGTGGCCAAGTATGGCCTTTTACATGTTGTGTTGGAGTATCATAAACCAACTGCTGACAAAACTTAAAAAAGGTATAATTTAACAAAATTATTTTTATACAGCTATACATAAAGGAATAAGTAATGTTTGCAGTATTCAGCATTCCAGCCATTGTGTTTCAAAGATAACTCCCATGTGAGGGTCGCATTTACCTTTAGTGTCCTGTATTTTTATTTTCGCATCACAGTGCATCATGACTGCAACCAAGAGAAGAAATCTGTGATCATTGTTTTGATGAATGATGTGTTATTGATGAGTTTTGAAGTGAATTAGATTTGCAAGTCATGTCTAACTGGGTGAACACTGTTCAAGTTTTTGCCGAAAGAGTGATTCGATCTGATTTTGGGGTTTTAGCCTTCGATAGTTTTGTTCATAGAATCATGTTTAGTGTGCTATAAATTCAGAAAGGGCACCCGCTCATGTCCCCCAGATGTGTATTTTTGTAAAAATAACATCTTCCCTTAGGTTGTCTTTGTCATGCTAACATGTTTAGGAAAACATTATCAGTTACCCGAAAAGTTGATTTTGAAATGCCAATCCATCTCATGCAGTAAGTTGACTATGAACTGCATTCTTCTGTCAAGAATTTCCTGATAAGCTTAACTAACCAGCAGCAAAAACACATTTGTTCTCATGGTGAGAACAAAAGTAGCTAGATGTAGATGCCAGGCTGCATGTAATTTATTGACCAAATAAGGAGCAAAGATGTGGTTCTGACACGGTATTGGCTGTGTGGGTGTCTGTGTGCCCGCCTCCTCAGCCATACCAAGGCCACGCCCCATTGAAGAGCCGGGACCAAGAGGGATACCAGGGCTGCCTGGAAGCAGAGGAATTAAAGGTAAGTGCAAGTGCACATTTACTGTGGATTTTTACTGGAGAACTTTAAATAATATGTTTAATGTAAATGTTTAATAGCAAACGCTGCCTGTCCCTATTAACACTGATTATGTCAGTTAATTAATTCTTGCGATTGCTAATGTACCTGTTCTTTTGCTGCATAATTGTGTATTTATTACCATACTATCTGGCCTCTTTCCTTTATCTGAGTATGTTATTCTTACATAACGAAGGTCTGCTGCACAAATGAATTATGCATTTTTTTCAGGAGAGCAAGGGGACTGCAATTGTTTTGGGGGTGGGACTCTTGGACTCCAAGGACTTCCAGGCGAGCAGGGTCCCCCTGGACTGCCGGGGTCATTTGGGCGGAAGGGGGATGCAGGGAACCCTGGCTCACGGGGGCTCCCTGGATTTCCTGGTCCAAAGGTAAGTTAAAATGAGCAATGCTGCGACAGATTATGTGCTAAATAACTTGGATCACCCATCCATCTGCTTCTCCAGGACAGGGTTACTGGGAAGTAAGACATGCTTCGACCCCTGGGTAGACATCAGTCCATCACCAGGGACATATGTGTACACAGTCAAACACTACAGGCAATGTCAGCCCACACCTCATAGGAAGAACATTTAAATTCCACAAATGCAGAGGATGGTGGGATTCAAACTCCCAACCCTGAAAGTGTGAAGCAGATCACTGACCTGGGGAGATTCTAGGATTTTTTTTAAGGTGGGGGGCATAAGAGTGGCTATCATTCATATATAGGGGTCAACCTTGTCACTAGTCAATGGTATGCTTTGAATTAGTAAGTGATGGCAGGGGCCGCTCTGGGGGCCAATCAGCTTTCAGCTGGGTTCTGGGCTCCTATATACACCCTTGTTATTAACCCACTGTAACAACCCTGATTGATGTTCATCTTCAGACTCATCTCCCTCCTTCTTTTTAGGGTCTCTCTGGTCCAGCAGGCCACCCTGGCCGAAAGGGGGAGAAGGGAGACTCCTTTGTGCCCTTTGGTCATGCCGAAAAAGGGGAGCTGGGTTTTCAGGGACCTCGTGGACTTCCAGGAGATGCCGGGAGACCTGGTCGGGATGGTTTTCCGGGTTCTCCTGGACCTAGAGGACCGCCTGTGAGTTTGCAGACTTTTTTTCTCTTCATCTCATAGCTGAAGTAAACATGTAATTTTTTCTGGATGTCTTGCCAGCTTCTTCTAGAGCAGTGTTTCTCAGTGCTGCTCCTGGAGTACCACCTGGCAGAAAGCTTTCACTCTAGCCTGACCTTAATTAGCATCAGGTTTTTCTTAATGGCTTAGTAGGTAGGTTGTAAGCAGTGTGGGTCTGACCGAAAGCTTTCTGGCAGGTGGTCCTCCAGGAACAGGAATGAGAAACACTGCACTAGAGGTATTACTGTACCATGCATATGGCCATAAACTGAACTGCTGTTATTGATTTTGGGAAAGCATAATCACCCACAAACCAACAAGACAGTTTCCTATGTATAAATTTGACCATTGTTCCTTTATGAACCTTCCTGATTTGGTTGGAATCACTTTCTACTTGCTCCTGTATATGAAACATGAAAGAAGTTAATGTGTTTGGATTCTGTCACTGCAGGGTGACAGTGGCTTCAGGGTGGTCGGAGACAGAGGTTTTCCAGGAATTCCTGGAGCTAAGGGGAGGCCAGGTGCTATGGGGCAGCCTGGCATTTGGTACCCGGGCGTTATTGGACTCCGTGGTCCACCTGGTGACCCAGGACTCGATGGTCTTCCTGGACAACCAGGGTTACCAGGTACCAAAGGTAAGATCTTCAAGAAGTCTAGCTGACTTAATGCAAGCTTTAAAAAACAAAATCTTCAAGTCTTATTTTCATAATAGTGAATGTAGATGGCAGTAGTTTTCACCAACAGCTAGATTGGTTATAAATGAAAATTCCAGTTTACTATTAATTTTCTGGATTTTTCCAGTGTTCTAGATTATTCCAATTATTGTGAATGTCCTAGATTTTCTGAATCTGCTTCAGGGACTAACTAATATTACCAAAATGGAATGATTTTAATTTCTTACCTCCAAAACCAAATTCACATTAAGGAGGAGTCTGGGATTTTAGCCTTGATGGTGTTTTTGCATGGAAATGTCTCTGGTCACTTTTTCCATCACACCAGGTATCATGCTTTCAGCAGTTTTTTCACCTGTGCAAAAACTAGTACAAGCGATAAATCACATCACCGCACGAGTCGGGATATTTTGTGCTGAATTTGAAAAATGACTATAGTATATTATAGAGCTGGGTGATATGCAGTATTCATATCGCATGTTATGCAAATGCAGTTCTTACATTGAAAGGGCTGGAATAGTTAGCTTGTTTGAGATCAGATTTTACATACCTTCATAATGTCTGGACATTTTTACTCTGTCATCGGAAACACCATTTAACAAGCACTGCAGTTTCAATGATTATTCCTTTGCAAGTATATGTCTAAAAAAATCAGTTTAAAGTTTACCTCTGCTGCTTTTGCATGAGCACTATATGTGTGTGATTATGAGAAAATCATAATCATTTTTATGTAGAACTCCTTTTTGCTTTATAAATACTCCAATATTTCTTAGTTAAGTTGCAATATTTGGAAATTTTCTGCCCATGCTGCCCTAGTATATTATGCAAAATACTTTTTCTTGTCATGCCATCCTGATCTTGATGAATCTGCTGTTGACCAGATCACAATTAAAACTTAATTTCTCTTCATTTGTCCATGAACCCATTATTCCTTTTTTTTGTTTCTTATACTTTAACGA
>JAODKL010000113.1:180498-197345 GCA_026780765.1 Petrocephalus schoutedeni
AGGTCTCAGTGAGACATAGGGCACCAAGATTAAAATCAGTAATGATTTCATTTATAAGCAATGTCTTAGGAGCCAGCAATCTAACATTCAGAAGTCCAAGTTTTAGCTTTACATTACATTCATTATCCAGTGATGAATTAAGTCTAATTTCAATAAGGTTTTTAAGACATGCACTACGGTGGAATGAACCTTCATGATTAAAATTGCGGGGAACAGACACAGTCTCAATAATATGAACCCTAGGTGACGACTCTAAGCGACTAGCAGGCGGTCGGTTAAGCCGGATTGCCTGCCGCCTTGGCTTGGCTCTGGTTAGTCAGTGATTTCCCTTGAGACTATGAACTATGCTTTTGGATAGGAGATCCACTAAACAGGATAAATCAAGCAAACTACCACTAGATCACCTTCCATTCACACCTCATCATTTAGGGACACAGAGAGGCAGTGCTGGTCATAAGGGTAACATAGAGGTCAAATAAGCAAACCTCTAAGGTTTTTACGTCAGTGATGATCTAAGCAAGTGGGTCAATTTCTTTCTGCTATGCGTCAAGCTGTAGGTATTTTTGTATACAAGACCAAACTAACATTTTATTTATAACAACCAAATTTTATCTAAAAAAAAAAAAGTCTTCATAAGTGAAAGTCACACTATAGCAAAACGTTTCCTCTGCATTTAACCCATTGTGATATTTAGTGCCCTGGGGGCAGTGGAGCCGGCACCTTACTCAGGGTACCTCAGTGGTACCATGCTGGTTGGGCATTCAAACCAGCAGGATTCCAATCACAAGCATGCCTTCCCTAAGCATTAGGCCACCACTGCCCCCTCTTCAGCTTTGGACACCTGCCCTCCTGGAAAGGTTTTTACAGTAGTAGGTCACATGACCTGAGAGCAGTGCAGCTACTAAGCAGCTTGAGGTGATTTTCAGAAAAGCATCACATGGCCACTTAACAGTGTATATCCAGCAGCTTATTGGGCTCCTGTCTGTTTTTACTCTGCTGGGGACAATAGTAGCCTTGCACTCAATTTCTAGAGGTATATGTGGTATTTTGACGTCCTGTCTTGGGACTCTCTTTATGTTTTTGTGTATCCTGCAGGGGTTCCAGGTGCCATGGGATTAGCAGGAGAAGATGGCTACCCTGGGAACTCTGGCTTCAGCGGACAGAAGGGCGTCCCAGGAGATCCCGGCCAGCCAGGGCCGTTGGGTGCGTGGTTCGGCGCTGGTGCCATGAGCCGTTGGTGTCATTAGTCTGAACAGATTTTTCAAATGGGTTGATGTATTGATGTATATGTGTAATCGCTTTGGACTGCCTGCCCCTTTTTTGCTCCTCAATTCTTGTGCTTTATTTTTCCTTTGTGATGTTGCAAGATGTCTGCAGGTACATTTATAATCTTTTTCCGTTCACGTGCACACAAAGGCACAGCTCGAGAGGGAGTGTAATATGACACTGTACCGTTTCATCACTGACGGCTCTTTCCTCTTACTGGATGATGGCCTGCAGGTGCCCCAGGCTTTCCAGGTATTAGGGGTCTCCCAGGTCTTCAGGGGCACCCAGGGCTCGGAGGTGGTCCTGGTGCTCGAGGGACTCCAGGATCACGGGGCCAGAAAGGTCTGCGCCGCCGATTTTAATGTTCAGTTATATGGGATAACTGTACTATATAGAAATGCATGATAAAAAGCTGGACGTTTATAGCCGTATCCTTTTCTTTGGAAAGGTTTGCCTGGACCTCCTGGACTTGATGGTCTAAATGGACTTGGGGGGCCAAAGGGGCCCATGGGAACCCCAGGTCAGTGCACACCCCCCCCCCCCCCATTAGTAAACCTACTGGGATTCATGATTAGCTGTGTCACTGTAAGTGTAGTGATATGCTACAGGACCTTAAATTCACCACCCTGCTTCACTATGTAAGGTCTGGACCTCGACAGCCGGCCTGGCTCCCCAGGAATTTCTGGCCAGAAGGGGGACAGAGGTTCTCCTGGGTTTGGAGCACCAGGCCTGCCAGGAGAGCAAGGTCTCAAAGGAGAGCCAGGTAACTGTGTAGAACCTCTTTTAAGTTTCAGACTGAAAGAGCAGCCAAAATGACTTATTATACACTGGCATGAATTCTTCTTTTTTGTTTTATTATAAATGGATCTTGTGTGTCTCAGGTGCTCCTGGTGTGCCTGGATACCCCGGTCGCCCTGGTCCACCAGGGGTTACACCGTTTTCTGGCATCCCAGGCATCCCGGGAAGCTCGGGCCAGCCAGGATTAGTTGGGGAACCAGGTGCCTGACACACATTGTTCTCCTCGTCCTCTTGAGAATGAAAAGTTAAACTATAATTTAGTTTAATTCCTTTCCCCCTTCAGCTCATTTCCCTCCTAATAATGGCTGGGCTCTTTCCTCTTCCCAGGTTTCCGTGGTCCTCCTGGCCCACCTGGCCCACCAGGTCCAGGCACGGCACAAGGTGACGGGGGAGATCCAGGGCTCCCTGGCTTTCCTGGATTACCGGGCCCCCGTGGTGACCCCGGCCTGAATGGACCTCCAGGGTCGCACGGTGGTTGGGGACTCAAGGGTGAGAAATAGTAAACATACTTACCAGGATTGTGACTTTTTTAGGTTAACTTTGCAGTTAATCCATATATGTGAAAATGCGCGTCTTGTTTTGGAGGAATGAGAATTTGACTGCTTTATATCCATTTAACCAGTTTTATGGTTGTACTGGTTTTCACACCATTCTGGTTCTGTGTACACTAGGTGAGAGAGGAGACCCTGGGCTCAGTGGCTTCCCAGGACCAGTAGGCTATTCCGGAGACCCTGGCTACTTTGGGGCAAAAGGACAAAAAGGGCTGAAAGGTGAGATGTGGCCAAAGGTGTTTGCAGAGGACGGCATTTCTCTCAGTCAGTTTGTACCTTTCAGCGTACAATTACTTGTCACTGGGGCTATACCCTTGAGGGTCTGCCAATTGTACCCTAGCTGTAGGTAAATATAATTTACAGAACAGAACTCTGAGGAACATTTTCGTACACTTTTTATTTGTACCTTGAGGAACAAAATGTACAAGGGCTATAGCCTGTTTACTGACTGTGTGTCGACTACTGCTTTCTTTTGCACAGGCCGCCCGGGCCCGAAGGGCCCCCCTGGGGTACCTCCTCCTAACATTGAAGTTGACATGCCCAAAGGCCTGCCGGGCCCCCCAGGTAACAGGGGGCCAATGGGCTTCCCTGGACAGCCAGGCTTGCCAGGTCCAGCAGGTGAGATGACGTTTCTGGCCAATCAGGATTCACCGCAGCTTCTTTGTTTCCTTACTGTGGTTTTTGTTGTGAAAAATTAGGAATTCCCAAAACTGCAATGGAAACAATTTGCTTATAATAGGTATGTAGAACATAAAATAAAACACTTAGGTCTTCAAGAACTAGCTATTACCAGAAAGCCCTCTCCACGTTAAAGTGCGAGACGATGTTAATCTCGCAGGATGGTAAATGGCGAGGATAATTCACATGGCAATTTAACCTTGTCCACTTACAGGAATTTGATTATAATTTGCGCAAAACTTTAATAAATACTTAGCTTCTGTTCTACCATTCCTCACCAAACTGGTACACTCAGTCAGACAGATGATCCTATTCCTGTCAAACTAGCAACATTCAAAGCACATTTTTCAATGACAACTAAAATGTAGCGAGTGCTGCGTTGTGACGCTTAAGCGGCCTACCTCGCCCGCAGGCCTGAAAGGCAGAAGTGGTCCCCAAGGCAGGCAGGGAGGCAGCGGGTCAGAAGGCCTACCAGGGCCCAAGGGAGACCTTGGGATACCTGGTTTTCCAGGACAGACTGGAAAGCAAGGTAAGGAACTATAACTGAACTCATAACTGAAGGGTTATGTTATATATAACAAACACTAAGGGCCAACAAACGCCTACTGGGCATACCTTTGATGTCATTGCGTGTCATTGTCTGCTTTCCCCTGAACTCCTTTCAGTCTTTTCATCTCCCCTGAGGTGGAAAGTTCAGGTCCAGTAAGGACAAATCCAGACCAAGGTTTTGTTTCAACCAGTTGAGCATTCTGTGACTGTCACTCTTTATACGCATCTGGTTGGTTAAAACAAAACCTTGGTCTGGATTTGTCCTTTCTGGACCTGAACTGCCCACATCTGGTCCTGCACCCCATCGCTGTGCTGACCCCCTCTCATTCTTTCAGGCTTCCCTGGGAGGCAGGGCCCCCCTGGCCCCCCGGGCATTTCGACACGCAGCAGCAGCGTCGGCTACACGCTAGTGAAGCACAGCCAGAGCAGCCAGGTGCCCCCGTGCCCCCAGGGCATGGGCCGGTTGTGGGAGGGCTACAGCCTGCTCTACGTGGAGGGCCAAGAGAAGTCCCACAACCAGGACCTCGGTCAGTATGTGCGGAGAGATTCCCATCAGCCCGGCCTTTCCGGGATTTCTGTTTGTCAAGACCTGTACTACAGCAAAATGTTTATCAAAAGAATGAAGTGAAACTTTCCCCTGGTTAGCATGGTCGCTTTAGACCGTGTGTGGAGTCTGGAGCATGTTCTTCTTGTGTCATCGTGGGGTTTCCTTCAGGTTTTTTGGTTTCCCCCCCCCACAGTCGAAAATCATGGTGATTTGGAATTGCTAAATTGTCCATATGTGTGAATGGAGTGAGAGTGAAACTTTAATAACCGGTAAGTACAAAGACCTAGTGGTCCGCTTTCCCAAGCTGTCCACTGGAGGCCCTTCTCTCTCTCGTTCCTCCACTGTTAGGCCTCGCCGGGTCCTGCCTGCCACGCTTTAGCACCATCCCTTTCCTCTACTGCAACATTCACGAGGTCTGCCACTTCGCCAGCCGCAACGACAAGTCCTACTGGCTGTCCACAGCGGCACCCATCCCCATGATGCCCGTGTCCGACGGGCAGATCGCCGAGCACATCAGCCGTTGCTCCGTGTGCGAGGCCCCCTCCCAGGCTGTGGCTGTCCACAGCCAGGACCACAGCATCCCGCCCTGCCCCCAGGGCTGGAGGAGCCTTTGGATCGGCTACTCCTTCCTCATGGTGAGATGCTGGAGTGTTGCACAGGGGGGTAGTCATCACATTACTGCAGTATTCCCAGCTTTAAAGATCCTGAAGGTCACCTGCAAAAATCTCCAAAAAGTCTTAAAAAATAAGAAGCTTCTGTTCATAGAAACAAGTTATCAGTATATATTCCTTTTTTCTTCGATTTTGTTCTTTGCTATATGGTGCTCTTAGTTAAAGGGAGCATTTCTTTCTTGTTTTACTAAATAATTGAGACATATCAGTGAACGTGGTTGATAATGCGGTTAATGACGTGCAGTGTTTCCCTACTAGGAACTGGGGGGGCAGAAATGTGGACTGTCTGGGGGGTCCTAAGGACCGGGATGGGAATCACTGATGTAGCCTCTGTTTCTGAAATTCTATGTTTCCCTCAGCACACGGGGGCAGGGGCGGAGGGTGGCGGTCAGTCCCTGGTCTCGCCTGGGTCCTGCCTGGAGGACTTCCGGGCCACGCCCTTCATCGAGTGCAACGGCGCTCGAGGCACTTGTCACTACTTCGCCAACAAGTACAGCTTCTGGCTGACAACTATCAAACCAGAGATGCAGTTTGTGGAGGCCCCGGCCCCGGAGACCCTGAAGGCCGGGCAGCTTCTCAGGCACGTCAGTCGCTGCCAGGTCTGCATGAAGATACTGTAGCCGTGGCCACAGGGAGGCCGAGGAACCGAGGAACCTGCCGGACATTCAGCAGAAGACGAGGAACACGAGTGAGCATCTGGGCCATTCTGCCATAGCATCTAGAGCACAGTCACCTTGCTGGGCTTCAGACCATCACACCCAGGCCTCAGTGTGGTTCTTCTGATCTATGTCTTATCGTTAACGATTCTACATGCTTCCCTTTATCTTGGTCTGCTACCCCTCAGAGTTATTCATGGCTACCTCGCCAGGGACACTAGAGCGTTCTTGAACAAGCACTGAATTGTTTTATATTTTTTATATAATTGTAATTTGGATTGATATACAACATTTTGATTTATTGCCTGGGATAAAAAATGTATCGATTGAACTGAGGCCAAAGTTTTTCCTTGTCTTCTCCCACTGGAGCAGGCATCTGGTCAATGAGTGCTTTCCGGAGACATTGCTGTCCTGTCATGTTTTTTAGAAAGTGCTGGTTTACTTACAGTATAACTAAGTATACAGATTTAACTCTTGTACAAGATGTAAATTTTTATTGTATACATGCTTCGTGGTAGTTTTGAAAGTCTGCACAAGCCACGGGCCACACACTGCAGTGCCAATGAATGATGTCCGCGCAGCGGGAGGCATCAGAGGTCGGAGGCTTAACTACAAACAGTAAGAAAGGTGGTCCCTGTTGGGGGGTGGGGGGGGTGCAGGGCCACCCTGCAGGGTCACGCTTCATCCTCTTGACACTGAAAAGGCCTTTCTGCTTATTTCTGTAACACACCAGGTTTATTGTCTTTAGGGATACAGAAACATTCGGTACTCCTAAACTGACTTTGACAATGAATACTAAGCCTTTTTTTCCTCATAAAGCTGGACCAACGGAGATCAGACTGTGTATTAAGACACTTCCAAAATACAGACGCCTGGTTTCTTCTAGTGATCTGTCAGTAGGATCTATTGTTGCTGCACTCAGGGTGATTGGGCCACGCATTAGCACCATGGTGTCTTTAGCGGAGCAGCCCCTCGTTGGTAGCTGGGCGGACACTGGCCCTTTCTCCTGCCTTTAAATGCCTTTTATTATCTGCCATTTACTACACTGCATCCCCTTGTTTACAATATGGCCAGGCAGCATGCAGCAGATTCACAGTGGAGGATCTCTGTAAACTTGCTGGGCAGAAAATGGATCACATGTGTTAATGCTTTTAATGTGCATCATTTACATACCTTTGCTAAGCACATGCTTTCATTTCATTCAGTTGATGCTTTTATATATATTTGTGTTAAAAAAGAAATTATAGGGTTTTTTTTATTTTAATCATGCCAGTGTACAGTTCCACGTCATATAAAATAAATGCTAATTTCAATATGTGAAATGTTTCCTTCAGTATGTACTTCATTAGAACTCTGCCAAATAGTTTTGCCACAGAAATCTTTATTAATAGTGACATGTATGTCCCTGTGATTTATGTGATGCGAGTACAGAACTCCCAATTTGTAGAAGGAGGTTCCAAATCTGAATATGTATTTAAATATAACTACTTAAATATTATTTAAATGCATGAAAATGTCTGCTTTGATATACTGTATGTAGAAGGGATGGCCAATTTACCTACCCAGTAGGTGTTACATTCTAGAATAATTATATAAGGCAAAGGGGTAACACTTTACTTAAAGCAGTCATTATACTGCATTACACATACCTTGATAATAATGCTTATAATGCGTTATGAAAGTATTCATAGTGCATTATAGATGAGAGCTTCATAGAGCATTCATAATGCATAAGAAACATTGCTATAATGTATGCCTCTTTATAAATATTCAGAGTTGTGTGTATAATACTTTGTGAATGTCTTACAATAAATAGTTACTAGACTTTATGAATATGGGCTTCATGGAAAGTGCTACTGGCAAAGGTCAAATAAAAATGTCACTGTAGTGGCCATTAAGCAACATTTGCCCACAAGTGATCAGTCCGGTTTCTAAATATTTTTATTGACTAGCATATTTACAGAAGGGTAGGGTGTATATGGTATTACCCATCCCTTAACTAGAGGAACCCCTTAACCTACCAAATTCAAGAACATATAAATATATTTTAAAATGAGGCACTTCCATATACAAGTTTTCTTTAACACTGAAACCTCTGCATATTGGTCTCCTGGCAACAGGAGGTAGTGTATGTTTTTGAGGTGATGGCTTCTCCAGAGATATGATCTCCACACCTGTCTTCATCCAAGCCCTCCCCTGGTTGAAGCAGGCAATGCACAGAACAGTCTCTCTACAACAGGTCATACACTGAGAAGTCCTGCCTTTCTTTGGGGCCTTTCGAAAGGCCCTCTTTTGAATAGGTGCTACTGTAATCCTTGGCTTTGTCTGTGTACCACAGTGAAGTGACTTAGCTGAAGCCCCCCCCCTATCCTTGTTCTGAGTCCATGCTTTTGTTAGTTTACTTTTTTGCAAGCTGGTAATCAGTTTTGTGCTTGGTCTCCGTGTAATCTGAGGCACTTCTACAGCTCAGGAGCCAAGCCAGGCCCAGAGAGGAGGGGCCCAAATTGCCAGCAGTGTTGACCTTTGCCGGGTCAGGCACAGACGCTCTTCAGACATTAAGAATCTCAAACTCCTCCTCTGATTCAAACAGCTTGTCGGGCGATTCGATGAACTCTGTTACAAACAGGAGAAAAACAGGACGTTTCTTTAAGAATGACCTGTGGTGTTTCTACTCTATTCCACTATCAGCATATTATTGCTGTTCGTTTAAAAACACATCTCCTAAAATCTTATTTCTAGTAGGACTATAATGGTACACAACCGTTCCGTACATAATTTTTGGTTTGGCATGGACAATGAAATGAATACATTTATTGAGATGAGTGGAGCCAAGATTCACAAGTAGATGTTCACCACTGAAACATTATGGTAATTGTGGCTATGAGTTAGTTGTGGCTAAGGTTGGTTAGAGAAACTAGTTGTTTAGGCCATGACTGGCCAATGGCTCGATTATACTGAACTGTATGTGGCTGGAAACACATCCAACTCCTTTGAAACGACATCATCCGAGTGGGTATGCAGTGTTGTTTTTGGGCCAAATATACGTTTTGGAATTGTGATCAAAAAGTTCAACCAACATCCAAAGCCAGCTAAATTTAGCAAAAAAAAACAAAATCAAAAAATGTGAAAATGTGCTATGGTATGATGAAACCAAGGTTGAAGCTTTTTGGCCATAGCAATGCATATCACCAAAAGAGCACCATAACCACAGTGAAACTCGGTGGTGGCACCATGCTTTTTCTTCAACTGGATCTGGGGCGTTAGTCAAGGTGGAGGGAATTATGAACAGTTCCAAATACCAGTCAATTTTGGCCCAAAACCTTCAGGTGTCTGCTAGAAAGCTGAAGAGGAATTACACCTTTCAGCATGACAATGACCCCCAAGCATACATCCAAATCACCAGGCTTCACCAGAAGAAAATTAAAGTTTTGGAATGGCCCGGCCAGAGCCCAGACCTAAGTCCAACTGAAAATCTGTGCAGTGACCTGAAGAGGGCTGTGCACAGGAGATGCCCTCACAGATTTGGAGCACTTTTGCAAGAAAGAGTAGGCAAATATTTCCAAGGCAAGATGTGGCATGCTGATAGACTCCTACCCAATAAGACTGAATGCTGTAATCAAAAAGGTGCTTCAACAGTTTAAGGGAGTGTACACCTATGCAATCAGCTTATTGTACGTTTATTTGTGGTTTTATCCCCACTATAATGAATACAGATGTTAACAAGCAGAAACAAATACTACTTAAATATATGACTTCACAAAACATCTTTTATAATTAGACAACGACAATATTTATCATTTGGTCATGAGCTTGGCAGTCAGCTGACTCAGTGACAGAACTGTTACTGTTATTAATAGGGCACTACCTAAACCAATGGAAACAATATTGTAGGTACAGTTTGGTTTCACTGAGCCACACTAGGCTAATAGCTTTAAAGGGAAATGTGTGGCACTATGGGACTAACCTGCTCCAGTGGTCTGGACTTCGGGTTTGGTGGGAGGAACAAAGGGTGGCCAGTGGGGGGGGTGCTTCTCAACCAGCTCAAACATTCGTAGATGACTTTTCTTCAAGATCTCCTGCCAAAGCAGGTAAACGGAAGGAATGTGGATAAACGGTCATAATGTCAATGTTAATAATCTGTGCTTTTCCAGTAACCAGGGGTGCATTTCCTGAAACCTTCTTAACGCTACGTTGTTCGTAAGTTCTAGTTGACTCTTAACGCTAAGATGTGTTTCCCGAAACGTTCTTAGTTAAGTATTGTTGGAAGTTTCTGAGATATTGATGTTTGTTTACATGGTCACCTGACACCACCGTGAAGTTGGCCCCCCATTTGGTGGAAATTAGACCGTGTAAACAAACATTAATATCTCAGAAACTAAGGCAGCACAAAGGGCAGTTTTAACGGCAGAAACGCAGTGCACGCGCCGTCAAGCAGTTGCTGCACGGAGGGAATAATTGATTCTCGAACCATCGATGTCAACCAATCAGGTGTTCCAGGGCCATTTAAGGTTAAGAAGCTCTTAAGTAATCACTTCAGAGATTGTTCAGGAAACAGATGTAAGAAAAGAAATACCTTTCGTAAGATACATCTTTAGAGTCTTAGCAAGACGCTAAGAGTGACTTATTGGGAAACGCACCCCAGTACTGTTTGGATAATGCAAAAATCAGTTCTGTAACTGCTAATCTGTGGTACTGAATTTTTATATTTTTATCTAAAACTTATGCCCGCGTCAAAGGCCAATCACCTCCTACCTGCTGAACCAAATCACACCAGCTGTCAAAGTCCACTTCAGTTTTACAGAAAAATCCCTAGAAAGGAGAGAAATTAAAATGAGCCCAATACAAGCGAGCTTGATGGGCCGAATGGCCTCCTCTCGTTTGTATAGTTCTTATGTTCTTATTCACAGACTAAATTTTCCTGCAAGCGGCCCAGATCTGCCTCAAGACACTTCATAAAAATTGGTTTATGTTGGTAAATTTCGAGTTTAGTTTTGAGGTGCCATTAGCCAACATCCACTATATTCTGAGTAGATAAAGGCCCCTGCCTTGGCAAGACCCCCAATGTCTCACCAGTGCTACCGAGGGGTCCAGGTTCATGGCCTTCATGCGGTGCGGGCTCCTCTGGCAATGGTAGCTCTGGTCATCCACAGGTCCACCAGCCTCTGGATCCACAGCTGTCTGTGTGGTGTGGGGGTCCAGGTATATCAGCTCCTCTCCTGTGGTGGCATGAGCGGTCAGGGAGACTCTCGGATTCACAGAGAGTCACCGAAAATGCTCTAAGCTCACCGGTAAATCCGATGAAGTAGTAGGCGAGGTTCGGCTTGCCTCCCAGCACTCCCAGAGACTGCGGCATCCGGAAGCACTCCTGACAAAACAGCGCAATTGATCATTTTATGATTCTAATGGACTAATACGGAATCAATTCATACCAGGGCTCTGCATAATAAAATGTTGCGATATAACTGTAATTTAATGTGTATGTGCACCAATCAGCAGGGCTTTAAATGACGGGCATGTCTGTCTGTCCAGACGCTGGCTTTTCAGTACTATACGGATGTTTACTTACAGCCACGATCCGGTAAGCAGATTAGCAGTATGCCTAAAATATTAAGGAGAAGCACATTGTGACACCCAAAACTTACCTGTATAAATCTGGTGTATTCATATGTTTAATAAACGTGTTGGACTTTAAACTGCAAAACGTACTGCCAAACAGCCACGGTCTTTTTGCCGTTTATCCACAATCTCCTCTTTTAAAAGGAGGTGTCACGGCTGCTGGGCTGTCCCTTTCCTCACCCCCCCTCAGTTGCATGTGGCGTGCTCCACTCGCTGAATTTAATAAACATAAGGATACACTGAATTTATACAAATTACAGTTTTGGGCGTCACAATACGTCTCTTAATTAATACTTTAGGAGTCCTACTTAACTGCTAATCAAGTTGTGGGAGTAAGTAAACGTCCATATAGTAATGAATTTTTATGCCCACTATACAAAGCCCTATCCTGCTCTGTTGACACAATTCAGTAACATCACCAACTTATTTGACACAATCTATTGATGGATAATAATAAGAAGTTCTGTTGTTTGCTGAATTTCCTGATGTGCATGGTACTTTATGCTGTAATCCAGTTCCAAGAGGCCACATAACCAAAAATGCACATGTGCAGGTTGTGCTCTCTCTCTTATAACATGCTTTTCATTTCCAAACTGGAAGGTTACCGACTAGCAGAATCATTACATGTACTTTACCTTGAGGGCCTGGATGTACACAGGGTTTATGTGGTTGATTCCCATTCGCAGAGGTATGATCAGCAGCAGGGGCCGCCATTCAGGGCATGTGTGCAGGCAAGACTCTACAGTGACACCCCGCTGTGGCGAGCTGCCTCTGCCCGGTGGCTCTGACCAGCCACCTGCAGCTGGCCTGAGCGTGCCCCGGTCTGTCTGCTGGCACAACTTCTCTGGGGAACAGGGAGGGAGGGAGATATTCAGGCCTGAACGTATGCAATAGTCAGAGCCCTGGGCATTCTGGAGTCAAAAGAGCCAGTCACATGTCTCCCTGCTGTGGAACAAGACTACCTTGCTAATGACACAGCTAGCCAGGAATGCCGTACTGCAATTTAAAAATAACACTAACATCTGAAAAGCAAAAGTGTGAAGAAGGAGACTCACTGATATCCTCGATCACCACCGTGTTGTCCATTGACACATACACAGCTAGTGTGTTCCAGTCATCAAACAGTGCCAGTTTCCTTAGGGGCAAGCAGAGGAAGGGCAGCATCGGTGAGCGGAAAAGCAGACGGCCGGGGTATAACATACAGACATGCCAGCCCCCCCCCCATAACAGTCAGAGAGAGTGAAATGCATCTGAAGACAATGCTTACTTCAGCACTTGCGCCACAGTGTTGGGGCCGTACCATTCTCCAATCATCTTCCCCTCCCCCACTCCCATCTGAGCTGTATGAAGACAGACAGAGCGAGACGGGCGCTCATCACGAGGCTCGCCAAAGCAGAGGACGCTCACATCACCTCGGAATCTCACTGAAACACATTTGGCCTTAATAGTACGCAGTAGGCAAATAAGGCAGACACTTCCACGTGTCAGATTAACGCTGCGAGTGCACGGCGTGGAGGAGCTTTGTCACGCACCCATCTGGTGAATGGAGTAGCAGCTATCTTTCTTATCCAGGAAGCAGTGCAAGATTTGCTGGTATTCCCAAGGTGGGCTGCCGTCCTTGTCCCAGCGCCAATCTGTCCAGCAACAAAACGGGCGTCAGGAACCTCACTCCCAGCCAGCAGACTTAACACTGTTTCTTGTAATCGCTGACTTTTTCAGTGTCACAATTCACACTGCATACCTGCTTATTGAATCCAGGATAGAATTTTAACTAGAGAGTAGGGCTGGGCAATTAATCCAATTTTAATTTCAACTACAAATACAAATTTGGCTTCAAATTATTAAAAAAAACTAAATAATTGTGATAAAAGTTATTGTGCTGAATTTCGTTTGGCAGTTAGAGTTCAAGGAAATCCACTGTTAAAAAGACAAGTGTACTCTTTTTTTAACGTTCAATACATGCATGGTATTTCCAAAGTCAGTAAGTAATCATGTTAATTAATTGCAATCTCAATACTGAGACAAGTAATAGTGATTATGAGTTTTTCCAAAACCAAGCAGCCCTACTAGACAGATTGGTAATAAGCTACACTGACTTTACTGCATGTACTTTAGCCATAGTAGGAGGAATTAATACTTTTCTGAGTATTTACTGCCAGCAATAACATCCTTTTATCCTAATATCCTGTTTTGTTGCATTCCTTCTCTCTCCTTTCATTAGATTTCTTGGAAGAGGATAGGGCACCCTGTCTGCAATCTTCACTGAAAAAAGTGAATTGCTTCACTGTGACACAGGCCAGCTCTCACCTCTGCCCAGGTGCCAGCACACCAGGGCTTGGGCCAGAAGCATCTGCCCACAGCGAAGCATACATCCCCATCCAGCATCTGACGAAGGGCCAGTTCCACCTGAGGACACATAGTTAAACAGTTAAACGTAGGTTTTCTGCTCAGTGTTACAGGAGAAGCCTTGCTCTTTTAGCACTGAGAAGAATGTTCATTGACAAACGAATCGATAAAATGGTATTTAATATTGTGCATCTGTATGAGTGTCTGACCAGCAAGTGCTGCACATACGTAAAACCAAGAAAAGCTCTCTGGCTAAGGAAAACGATTGAGCATTAATGTATGCACATTCTCAGATGCTATGTCACACATATTATAGCGTTACACAAAGAGCAGTTCTGCGAGTCAGCACCCTGGCCCAATGCTTACCAATGGGAGAGAATTTCCTTCTGTAAGTAAACCACAGTCGTGAACGGATGTCCGACAGCAGTTCTGATTTTTCTACAGAAACATTTTAGGAGAGGATGTAAATCTGAAGCGAGAACAAACATTCACTATTATGTCATGCTGACTAAAATACCCTGGTAGCCCGATCTCCCATTTGTTCCAACCTTATCTTTACTGATAATCTGAAGCAGGCACTTCCAACAAATCAATATTATTAATACCCTGTTTGTGTGAAGTGAGCAAAGTACAAAGTAGACGTACAAATGAAGTAAGTGTCAGATGTCTATTTTTGAGCCACATACCTGTTTTGACACTGTACCGCTCGCCCAGTATCCACACAGGCTCGTCTGAGTCAGGCAGATCTTCCAGCAGGTCAGCAAACGCGTTGATCTGGTTTTCATACTTGGCTAAAACTAGAAGAGGTACAGAAGATGGATGTTATGAAAACGCATGTTGCAGTTACATGATTCCAGATATTAAAACAGTATAAAGTAGGGGTGCTTCCAAAACATTTTTGGTTTTATAACAGCAATTAAAACAAATTCTCTGCAATAGGTAAGACTTTAATTTCCCTTTTCATGCTACGCTGGTAAGAGATGACGTTCCCGCCTCGCATCACGTTTCCCTTTGTCAAGAAGAACGATACAATGTTATTTTCTATTTCTCATACTGATAATAACAAATGCTTGATTTAGTTAAACCGAAGCTTTAGCGAATACTGATTACATATCAAATGACTAGCGAGGCCCTAACTCTATTCCACGTAGTTTAGGTTTTTAAATATCCACCTGAAAGTTCCTGGCACGTTTTAAAAATACGACGAGCCGGATCGCCTGAAATAGCCGCGTCTCGCATATTCGCCGACAAAGTGGGCTGCTAAAGGAAATTAGCAGTTATGCTAATAAACTCTCCGTGAATGATCGGCAGACACGCTAACGTCATTCGGCAGCTCGCTCGTTATCCGGCGTGATCGGTAATTCGGTGCCGGTTCGTCGAGTAAGCAGAGCCGCTCATTTGGTCGCTTTCCTGGCGCTGCTTTAACGGGCCGAGGAAACAATACGAAAAAAACTTGCAACTCAAGAATATAGTTTCCCAGATGGACCTTAAAGTCAGAGGTTGGTGTCCTAGGGTGAATCGCCGGAAAACCGACACTTCGTAAATACGGATATCTACTAAAGTTACATCTATGGGCAACTAAAACCTAATTTTAATGATAATAGTTTCTCAGTTTCACCTACCTGCCTCCATCCTCCGACTGTCATCGGGGTTTAAAAGCGGAGGATACAAACACAGCGCGCTGCCTTGTGGGAAGTGTTGTTTGATAACTATTGATTACGCGCCTCCCAAAGGGACTATAAACTACAATTACAGTAATGCATAGCAAAACGTCCAGCGGCTTTGCCAACTACCAAAACATTGCACAGAATTATGGATATTGTAGTGCAGACATCCAGGAAAATTTGTCGTACCGCTTCGTTGTCTGCAGGTCTGTACTGCTTCGAAGAGCGTTCCGGTTTCAAGGAAGAGGTAAAGACTCGTAAAATCTTCCATTAATGGAAAATATTTATAGCATTTACATAACAACTGTGATGTTATCACCACGCCGTGTCTCATATTGTGTAGCTAGCTTGCCTGCTTCCCGATGTTCTACTGTGGTTTCCGAGGAACTTGCTGTTGTGTCATCGTTGCACATTATTCGCTGTGCGACAATTGCCTGATTTATTTAGGTATTTGTCGCAACCCATTATATCAAAGTATGTATCACTTAGATTATTAGCTACGTCATTTTACATGGCCCCAGGAGCATCATCTGTTTGATTGTTTCGATTTGCTTTATATTGTGTATAGGCGTCTCTGGCCGATGCAGTTTTCAGTGTTCAAATTACAAGTATCCAGTACGGGTGTAATGGATAACTCCATCTTATACGTGTTTCTTGGTGCATTTTTAAACCTTATATGATTTAGTATATTAAATAATACTGCATTTAAAGGTAAACAGACCAGAAAAGGTTTGGGGGACATATACATTGGAACAGTTCTTTTGTAAGCACTTGTGTAACCATTCATCAATCTTCTGCTCAGGCATGGCATATATCTTCATCAACGATTCACTACAGATCACAGCACCCCTACTACAGGCCTGCATCAACGGAGACCTGAGCCAAGCCAAACGCCTACTGGAGGGCGGCTGTGACCCCAACGTCTGCGACAGCCGAGGGCGCACCGCCCTGCACATGGCCTCTGCCCGGGGTTATGTAGGGCTCTGCCGCCTCCTACACAAGTTTGGCGCCGACCTGCAGGCCACTGACAATCAGGGCAACACAGCGCTACACCTGTGTGGCCATGTGGACATCATACGCTTCTTGGTGTCTAGTGGCCTCAAGGCAGACATTTGGTAAGTATGGACAGAAATATCTAAAGGTAGTAAAGGTGCAGATTCAGTTCTGCATTAAAGAGTTTATTACAACAGTAGTGTTTTATAAAGTTCAGACGTATTTCTCATTAGCTTTTTTCAGAGTGCAGAATGCCAAAGTATTTTCTTAATATTATTTACCTCATTAACCCTTATCCCGTGATAATTTCCCCATGTAAAATGTGCCTACCGTTTAATGATGCTCTGGGGTCAGATTGACCCCAAACACGGGAGAGGGGTTAACTCACCTCATTCTGTACTCACATTAAAGGGATTATATTTCTGATGTGCATCGTGGTTAAAATAAGGGTGCATGATGTTTCAGCATCGTCCCCACGATGTGCGCATGCATAATAATCACATCACATTTGC
>JAODKL010000114.1:0-15761 GCA_026780765.1 Petrocephalus schoutedeni
TAAAACACAGACGCCCAAGCGCAGGCCTTACCCTTCCTAAGACACAGACGCCCAAGCGCGGGCCTTACCCTTCCTAAAACACAGACGCCCAAGCGCAGGCCTTACCCTTCCTAAGACACAGACGCCCAAGCGCGGGCCTTACCCTTCCTAAAACACAGACGCCCAAGCGCAGGCCTTACCCTTCCTAAGACACAGACGCCCAAGCGCGGGCCTTACCCTTCCTAAGACACAGACACCCAAGCGCAGGCCTTACCCTTCCTAAGTGACCAGCCACTCAGAGCTCAGAGGTCCTGTGTTCAGATTAAAAGTTAGGTATCATGCAACAGTGCACAAGATTAATTACTCAGAAGAATAAGGCATATATAAACAAGGCACCTTATGAACTGCGTAATTTATTAGGGAAATAATCCACCCATAAATCTTCTGAACATTCTCAGTACAGGAGCAAGTATGAGGCAACAGTGCTACACACAAATGTAATATGTTTGAGGCAAATATAATGTCTGAAGTACTTCAGTCATGAAAAAATAGGGTTTTGAAATCACTTTCATAAATACTATCTTAAAGTGTATTTTTCTTACGCCAAAAGAAAATGCTTAAATGTTTTAAGCAGAAAATATGGCTCGTGCTATTACAGAAAAGGATTTGCAGCTACTCACACGTGCACGTTAATTTAAAACAGGAAATGAGTGGCATGAAAGTGCTTTTTCATACAGATTAGCTGGAGAGACCTTGGCTACGCATACCAGACCCAGCAGTTAAGATGAACGTTCATTTTTTTTTTTTATTTGGTTATAAACAGCGAAGCACTGAGGCTCGCTGGGCGGGAAGGGACAGCTCTCTGAACACAGCTTTGAAAGTCACTGGTTCATAAATCCTGGGGTTATTCCTGTCAGGGCTTGATCATAAGACCGAAAAGGAGAAGCGTTATCTTCCCCGAGAGCAACCCCTCTTCATGACAACACAATGCAATTACGGTATCGAGTGTTGCTTTTTGGACAGACGGAGGAAAAGGATCTCGCCCAGGAAACCAGATGTCATGGCGAGGCCCCGGGCCCCCGGAGTGGAAGAGCCAATTTTAACAAGCTCCTGCCCCGGAGCACATGACATGACTACCCCCCCACAAAAAAAAAAGTTAAAATTCCCAAGAATGCCATTTAAATTTGCACCCTAGGTAAGTTTCTTGGGGGGCCATCACAGCTGGCCCATCCGCTCCCGCCCGGCCCCAGCCTGTTGCGCTCTCACTCGGGGACCCTCATTTCACAGGTGCTGCTGGGAATCTATCGGGTAATCACTCTCCATTCAGGAGAAGAGGCCTTCAAGAAGATTCATGGGCTAGGCCTCTGTGCCTGTCGTCGGAAGGTTGCTTGTTCAAATCCTGTCCTTGCCAGAATAGTCACAGTGCTGTTGGGCACTTAAGCAGGGCCCGTGATCCACTGAAGAATGCTCCAGAGCCTCCGGACAAATCCAGACCCCGTGCTGGGACCTCAAGCTTCGCTTTCAACTGTATTTACTGTATGTGTGTCCCAAAGAAGAGCATGATGGGATACGCATAGGAAAAGAAGCATTCCAAAGTACACATAAATGCCAAATATAGTATCATCCCAGGGCTGAGCGATATTACATCGCACATGCGGAATAATCACCAGGGCTTTAGATGATGGGAGAAGCATGGCCAGATGCCAGCTTTTCGCTACTTATGCCCACAGTTTCATGAGCAGATTAGTAGCGCACCTAAATTATTAATGAGGCATATTATGATGCCCAAAAGTTAGCAATCAGTATAAATCTGGCAAATCCTTTTATGTTTAATAAACATAAATTTAATTTTATTTTAAAAATGTATTGCAAATTTTAATTTTTAAATTTAAAAATAAATTTAAATTACAAAAAGCACCGCTACACCATCAACGTCTACTTACCTTGTTTATTCACAATCTCCTCTGTTAAAAGATATTGTGATTGCTGAGCTGTCCCTTTCTTCACCGCCACTTCAGTGCTTATTGCTTCCATGATTCACCAAAACGGTAATATGTGGCGTGCTCCGATAACCGAATTTAACAAACATAAGGATACGCCGAATTTATACAGATCACTAACTTCTGGGCGTCACAATACGCATCTCAATAATATTTTAGCCGTACATCCGTATAGCACCAAAAAGCTGGTGTCTGGCCAAATGTTTCACACATCATCTGAAGCCCTGGAGACTATTGTGCATGTACCATATAACCGAGATGTGGCATCTATCACCCAGCCCAACCTCATTATATACCCTAACACATACAACCATGCAAACTGTACAAGTCCATTTCACTAATCTGAGGCGGTATGCACTGCAAGTTTCATTGCCGGCAACCATAACAGTTAATATGCACCTATCTGTAAAATCTGTATCTGTAAAAATAGTGGAACAAATGACCTTGGCCTAAGGTGACATCGTAAAGAGAGCCTGAGAAGAAATGCCGTGTGAAGTAGCCGAGAATGAATACCCCTCACCTTCCCAGCAGGCCTGTTTTTAGCTGGACGCCCCCACAGTTTTTCCTCCACCTACAAAGGTATCAGGTCTACAGCATGGACCATAACATCGCCTACTGCTGCCAAATGGAAAACAGCAGAGATATTCATTCCCCACAGCTTTTTGTTATAAATCCTCATTTAGGTAAATAAATCATGTAGGCCACCATGTGGGAGCGCATTCCAGTACTCAGACAAGGAGCCTCGTGTCGGGCTCATGTCACGACCAATTAGCAGGCCCGTAACAACGAGCGCCTCCTGCGAATTTCACGTGCGGAGGGAAGCCCAGTGACGTGAGTGTGGATGGCGTGCTTACCGTCAGGAGCCTAATTACCCATGTGGAAGAGCACGTGCTTTATGTATGCCTACAGGAGCCGGGAAACTGTCATTCTGCATTACATCTCTGACATTTGACTCGCATTCAAGTGATTTACACTCCATAATGATAAAGTGCACTGTAGATATAGCACTACTCATGTATATGAAACCGGTCCATGTGGGATCCCACATGGGATGGAGGATCTACTTTCATCAGAAGATATCAGCTCTCTTCAAAACGCACTACAGAATGTCTCTCATGGAAAAACTCATTACTCCCAATATACTATGATGCACAAATATCCATTCTAACATGGCTGGTAGGTGGTATTGAGGTAATATGGTATACCATGGCATTTTGAATGTACTGCACTATTTTAAAATCTTGGTGAATTTACATTTCAAAATGCCAGAATAGTGCTGCTCTAGAACATACCACCAAACAATCAAACCATCAAAATATCATATAGCACGGTTTAATGTCTGGACGGTACGACAGTATGAAAAAACAGACACCGCCCAAGCATAGCGTTTGGTGTTGCTCTGTCCCTCCCAATTACAAAACACTTACAAGGACAAGAAGCCATAGAAAAGCCCTCGCTGCCATGTGGCAGAGAGAGAGCGACCTTGGCCTTTGACCCCCATAAAGATGGCATCCACTGTTTTCTCACACAATGAGGGCCCTGTATTCCTGGCCTCACACCGGCAGAGATCGGGAAGGACCACGTTGTGGCGCGGGCCCCACCGAGGCCTCCACATGGACAAATAAAACCGTTCAGTGGCTGCTAGACACCTAGTCTTGCCTCAATCGTTAAGAGCCCCAGTTTAGACCACAGAAAAACAAATAGTCCACATATAATCCCAGTGATAATAAAGAACTCGAGTGGATAGTGATAATATTTATTTTTGCGTGAAATACTGCGTCGTAAAAACTGTCATGCCAGGAGGCAATAACAGAATGTCTTGTATTTTTGCTTCAAAATGTTTTCGCTCGACAACTGCCACAGGTTGTTCAGGCACAGCTGTTTTCCAACCTTGACTGGAAAAATGCAGAGTGCTAACTCTGGGTTGCTCTTTGGTTGGCCACCATAGTTTTCCTCCTTCCTGCATGTTTACTTATCTATTTATTTATTTAAACTCACAATATTGGGAATTTGACATACACGCAAAATGGCGGCATGCCGGAAATCACAGAGCAGCTCACCTCGGCGCCGGAGTACTTCACGGTGCGGCTCACCAGGTCGTCCAGGCTGACGTCGTCGGCAGTGGGCATGCTGCGGAACTGGAGCCTGAAGATCTCCCGCCGTGTGGCCGCGTCCGGCAACGGGACATAGATGATGCGGTCCAGCCGACCGGGTCGCATTAGGGCCTTGGAGGGGGGAGAGGGGAGAGAAGAGGGAGGTGACCTCTGCAGCGCAAAGATCAGAATGGTCCAGAGCAGCCCAGCACTGGGCCCAGAGCATTCCTGAACACTAAATGTCCTCATTTAAGCACATAAAAACCAAATGGAGGAATAAGGTCATCTCAAACAATGCTTTATGTCTAAACGGTGTCTTTCCAAGGTAGGGGTTTGGGGGAGATCGCCGTCAGCCGGGAAGTCCCTGTACCAATGCAACATCAAAACAAAAATGGATTTTGTTTTGGTCTGAGCCAGACATTTCTGATATTTTAAGGAATATCACCTTTGAATAATTAAAAAAAGAGCATTTTTTTTTAGACAGTACAACATCTTTATATGTCAAGCTGTATTACGGAAGATATACAGCATCCATCGATACACGTCTCGCATCATACTGCCAGAAGGCATCAGGATCCAATTTTAATTTTAAATCCAATTTTAAACTCACTGGGACAAGAACGTTAATAAAGGATTTTCAACTAGCGAGTTACCTAGCAGATCGAACAAGTAAGTAACCTGGCATGAAGCTCAGCCTACTTGGCTTCCGTGTCTGAGATTAGAAGGCTGTCGGTTTGAAACCCATGCTAGGAAGGTAATCACATCTCTGGCGGACCCTCAAGCAAGGCCCTTAACCCGACGAAATGCTCTGAGGGGTCTGGGATGGGGGGGCAGAAGCTTCCGCTGAGCCGTCACAGGCTGCCCCACCTGCTCACCAGGAAGGGCCCCCGGCCATGTCTGTCTGGAAAAGGAGGCCTAGCGAGTCAGTCATCTGCGCGGATCAGAGCTAAGCCGTGCGTATAAAAGGGGAAGTCATTACTCTGCGGGCAGAGCATGCACCTGCTCCGCGTGTGCGTTTGCTCTCCTGGCACCACAACGCCGGCGCCTTTGGCGAGGCTCGCGGCTCCGGGGCTTTCCCAGGCGGAGCACGCGCGAGTCGCCCCAGTGAGGAACGCGAGGTCCGCGTGTATCGGGAGGAAACGTCGCCATGGTAACGTGCCACGGGTCCCTTAAAGATGCCTGTACGAACTGTGTGCATAACTGATGTGAAGTTTAATGCAGAACTTTTGTTTTAGGATGGAACAGAATTCCTTTTTGAATTGTCGCTGTACATGTACAGCAAATGTACGCAATGTATGTGATTTAAGGGGATATAAGCACAAAAGATGCGAAGCTTGTATCAAAACAGCAATCCATCTGGGGGGGGGGGTTCTGTGCCACAAAGCAGGGAACGCCCAGGACAGGGATGCCAGTCCATCAGAGCAAAGCTGCCAAACTTCACAAACGGAGGTGGGATTCAGACCACCCCCCCTCCACCCCCCACCAGTGGCGACATGGGAAACGGTAATGCCAGCCAAGCCAATCGTGCCCCGAATATCAGAAAAGCCCAGCTTCATCTGCAGTGGCACCAGGTCAAACAAAAATAAATAAACTCCCATTTCCTAAAACGGAGAGATAAAGTCTGGCAAGTCATGTAATGTATTTATTTTTTGCAAAAACAGGGCCGGGTGACATGGGAACGTGCCCTCCGTGTCATCCCTGTCCCGATAGGGGGCGGGGGCGTCACTGCAGGGCGAGCGCGCCAGGGACACTTCCTGTGTTGATCTGTGTGTGCGTGCGTGTGACAGATACCCCGTGCATATATTCCCACTCATCCTGAGGTCTCATGTGTGTGGCCAACTGGCTGGAAAACACCGGAAATGGGGGGACATTTCAGCATTGCTGGCTGCTTCAAAGCCTCTTACGCCATCACATTCAATAAACAATGTTGGTAACATAAAATGCTATGGGACCATTTCATGTATTTCACAGTTTTTAAATGAGGGGGGCATATTTAATTACAACATTTACATGCACCATGCATCCGTGGATTAAACCACAATGCCACAGAAATGCTCCACTTAAAAACATACATGTATAATGTACAGAGCGGCCTTGACATCGGCCAGCAACCTGGGGAATAAAACAAAAGAAGCCCACATTGTTGAAGGAAAACCAAGATGAGAGGAGGAATAAGAAAGGCTGCAGGGCAAGCAAGTAATCCTCCTGTTCACATTAATCACACGACAGCCCATAATTGCACAGGGCTTATGAGCAGGGTGGAGCCCTTTGCAGAAACCATGATATCTGCCTGGACTCGCTCTCCGAAGACAGGAAGTTTCTAATGTAGCGTTTTTTTAAATATATTGTATATCCTGTACACACACTGCCAAACGCCTGTGTATATGTTTACAGGGAACAGGCGTGACAGCCTCCCTCTCTGCCTCAAACCTGCCACTGCGCCGCACAGCGACAGTGTGACTGTCACAGATCCGCCGCAATGCTTCCCCCAGTGCAGCGGCATCCCGACATCCGCGATCCGAGTCCCGGCGTAGGGATATGTACCCACGCGGAACACGCGCACCTGCGAAGCCCCGCCGGGCGAGCGAGCGACTGCAGAACTCATTTCACTGGCTGGAGGCGCAGAAAGGCCGTTCCTCTTCTGCGCGAGGCAGGGCCATTCATCAGCTAACAGAGATACTTCCTGTTTTCAGGCAGCTCAGGAGGTAGAACTTCCAACCTAAATACTTGGCTTGGCAAGTTTGGCCCAGAGCTGACGGGTGCTTTTATAGCTACCCCGTTCCACCTGAAACCTGCCACCTCGTTCCAACACACAGCTGGGGGCGGGGTGGGGGGGCAGGGGAGTGACTCTGCACTGATGTTTCACACCTTACATAAAAGTAAAAACAATCCCATTGTAGCTACTCCGTAGAAACATAATATCGGTAAACATTTCCACTAATAATGCAAATTCGTAAAATTAATATTACAAAGCTAATTCAAAAAAAAAAACTGGAATCAGCTTGAGCTTTAATTGGCACAATCACTGCCTCACAATAAGAGACAAATTGGTTTCGGATAGCAGCGGCTCAGAGCTTAACACGCGTGGGAAAGCTTCCGACGTCCCTGACCCCTATACCCCTCCCTCTACAGGGGCCGCGCGCACAGACGCCACCCGGGGACCCCCTCCCGCGCCACTGTCGCTGCGTGTCACATGATAATTACACGGCTGCATCCAGGGCATGGAGACAGAGCACGGTGCAGCGCGGAAGAATGAGAAGGAGCCTAATTACACGTTTGCAGCCGTGAGCGCAGGAATGTTTGCGCCACAACACACTGTCGCTCACTAATTCATAAAATACGAGGCTCCTATTTCGCAACGCGCAGCGCTGCGAAAATACACAATGGCCCCGGACAAGTATAAACATCATTATAACAGCTTTCCACCAACAGCGGCCAGCACCAGAATATTTCAAACAAAAGCCTCAATGCGGCACAAAGTTTAATCCCTGGTTTGTCACCCAGGCTGATTAAAACCCCGTAAAAGGTAATCAAATCGTCGTCAGCCAATTTTTACTAACGGTGGCACGTATACAAACTGGGTGAACTCTGGAGCGCGAGCTGCTCGGTGACGCAGATTCGGCGACCCGTCCTGCTGGTGACGGCCCGCAGAGCACCTTCTCTAAGTGAGAACCATGTCTGGAATGAGTTCCCCACGTTAGCCCAGTGGGCCGGCTTCCGGTTCCCATCGTGCTCATCTTCTCCGTCACAGTGTTTAATAAACACATCTCTCTCTGTTACCTTGTCTTCCCGGCACTGGCGGACCATCTAAGCACTAAGCCAAAAGGCACCCAGTGCACACCATCACCCAGGCAGTCTGTGCTCCACGGCGCCTCCTGCTGCCAGGTCGCGGAGCTGCACCGCACCAGAAAGCAATGCGCTACGGGGGGACTGGTAAGGCCCGACTTGTAAGCGCACCATCAACAAGATCAGGGTACAGAACCTGGACCTTCAGCTGCACACGGCATGCGGGTCTTAATAATCACTCTGTGCAGTCTTCTCTGGAGGGGGGGGAATCGGAGCTCATTTTTGGCTTGTGCATGTGACAGGCCTCACCTTTCACCACTGTATGCCATGTCCACAGTCTTCATACCTACAGTTAATAAGCTGCTAACACCCCACCACTTCTCCCCCAGGAGCCGGGGTGTCTGGCAGGAAGCCAGACAGGCGGGGGCCTCTCTTCCGACCACTCGGAGCCACCGTAAGCTGCTCTCCCATGGGGCTCGCTGCTATCCGACCGAAGCGGAACAGGTCCGGGGGCTCAGAAAGCCCCGGCCTCCACACTCATCAGTCTGCCATTTATACCTGTGTGATACGCATTTCTCCTCTGGTCATTACCATTGGCATTGTCAGTGACCATGGCAGCCTCCAGAGCCTACAGAAAGAGCATCCACGACCTCCCCGTCCCCAAAGGTACCACTCCAGCCAGGTCTCACTGGATATCATCAAAGGATTCCCACTAAACTGCAGTTAGACCTTGGGTTGCAAGAAAGATTCTGCGAGTATCCGAATATGAAGGAAACCCCAGGGTGAGAGACAGCTGGCTCAGCAAATGAACAGGGACATTTACTTCCCTGCAAGGTGCTGCTCTTGTACCCTTGAGGACCAGACCTCTCAGGGTAAATCGCCGTGCAGCTGTGTACTTCAATCGGCGAGCTAGTGGGCCTCAATCTCAACTTTCCCATGTCAATCTGGATCTTGAGGACCCTCACACAGTCCATGTTTTTGCTCCCTCCCAGTTCCCAGTAGGGCAGAAACATGGACTGTCGGGGAGGGAGCAAACTTGTGGGCTGTCTGAGGGTCCCTGAGGACCGGATTGGGAAACGCTGCTTTAATGAATTCTTATATATCATTATCGGGGGGGGACAATTTTGAGTTTTGTTCACTATAAAAAAAAAAAAAAAAAGCGGAAGCAGGTGGGATTCTGACAGCTCTGCATCATCACCGGGACCCCTCACCTGCCTGCCGCAGCAGCCGGCCGCCACAAATTTTATTGTGACTCAAAACCCACTCATGTGGACAAACACGGACACACGGCGCACACGTGTATAAATCTGCGAGGCAGCGAGGTGTGGAAAAGGAAAGGAACTCAGGCAAGGCGATGTTGAAATTTCAGGTCAGCAGCTCCTAAAACAAAGCAGTAAAACACTGTCATAAAACGCATTCGTGTTTGCTTTACAAAGAGGCCTTTCCTGAAAGTTGTCCACAGACCGTAGTTTAATCCCTTAGCCCCCCACCCACCCCAAGTCCGACGCATGGTTTCCATAAAGCGTCAGGTCTCATTAGTGCAGTGGGCCTCCACAGGACAGCCGCTTGGTCGGAACTGCGCTGGGGCACTGGCGTCAGCGTCCCTGGGACAAAAGAAATGTCCGGAATTTTTCAAACATTGCTTCCCTCCCTCCTCGATCTCTCCCTCTCTCTCTCTCTCTCTCTAGCTCTTAATCCCACCCCCCTCTGTCTGTGAACACAGGAAATGCTGTAAATAACCCCCCCCCCCCCCAAAAAAAAAAAGGAAAGCCACCCGTACATTAGCAGCTCTCTTCATGAGAGTTGTCCCCGTGTTTCAATTAGCAAGCGGAAGTGATGGGATGGCCGGCTGGGATGGCCCGTGCTGGGGGGGGGGGGGCTTGCAAGATTGCAATATGCCAGGCACCAATATGGGGCATCCTTATACTTGGCCACATGCCCACAGCCCCTGACACGTGACCAAATAGGTCTGCGTGCCCCACCCCCATCCCACACACACAGTACCCCATTAGGCACTAACGACCAGGCTGCCAATCCTCCCAGTCAGCCTCCAGCGGGGGCCCCGGCTGTCCCCCCCCGTCACACCGCCTGCTGACTCGCGTCTCCCCTGAAAGCGGCTTTGACCATCGCGGCTTTAATTAATGTCTTTGATTTCAGCGCCGTCGCTTTGTAAAATAAATAAATAATTAGAAAGATCCAAAAGGAAACCAATAAGGCACATACATGTCAGTGCGCAACGTGCGGCCGTTGTTAATTAGCCACATTCCCTACGGAGTAACTCGGGAATACGAAGAGAGCAAGTGCAAGACCCGAGCGAGTGAGTTTCCGAATGCACGTCCCGCTCAGGGGTGAGAGACTGACTCCGCCCCCCAGGAGCCCAGGCCACAGCCCCCACCCCCCCCCCCCGAGCGCATTGTCCTCCTCCTCGGTGTCCCACCTCAGGTCCCGCCCCCTCACATCTATACTCCGATCCCCGTCCTGATCCTCGTGTGCCACTATTGTCTGGCAAAAACTCCTGAACTTTTAAATGCCGAGCAAACGAACAAACAAACGTGTTCATCCTAATGACCCAGTGCCCGTCGGCACCCAGTCAGCAGGGCCCGCCCTGCCAAAGCAGCCATCGGGGAAACCACAGATGCAGCTTTACACCGTGAGGATAAGCAGTCAGCAGCAGACCTCATACCAAACACTCTCCCAGTAAGCATGCTTTCCCACCTGCACTGTGCGGAAAATGATGGAAACACCATGTAAAAATCATTTCCTGTAAATGCAGCTTATTTTATAATGCAATTAAAAATCTATACAAAAGTGTACAGAGAAAAGTGATCGTCATTGTTGACACAGTGCACAACAACAAACTGTGTCCTCTGCATTTAAATCATATGTGACATAGCAGTGGGCAGCTATTACAGGCAGTGACCCTATCGTAACTTGAAAATATCATAAGTCCAGACAGGCTTTGAAGCACCAAACACTGAAAAAACAGGCACTCTAACACGGAGACATCTGAACTCTGTCGATCGCAGGCGGGAGGGAGGCATCTCACCAGGTAGGAGACGCAGACATTCGGGCAGCCCGCCGGCGCTACAGTATCATACCGCATAAGCCGCTACGTTTGGCTGCCATGAGAAACTTAAAATATGTTTACAATGTTGTCATATCGCTGTTGTCATCATAAGATCGAAAAATTGTGAGTTGAACCATCGTAATTCGGGGACCATCTGCATTCAGTGCCCGGGGAGCAGTGCGCGGGGAGCAGTGCCCGGGGAGCAGTGCGCGGGGAGCAGTGCGCGGGCAGCAGTGCGCGGGGTGGTACCTTGCTCAGGGTAACTCAGTGGTATCTTGCTGGTCGAGGATTGGGTGGAGAGGGACTCTTCATTGATGCCATTGACATGCTTATGTTTAACCTCACTGCCAGGTGGTATTAGCGGGACGCACCGGCGGGCGCGAGCGTCCTGTGCGACTCTCCATCACCTGTCGCCACTCGTGCCCCCGGCTGTGCGCCTGGGTGCGTGAGGGACAGGCCTGTCTCTCTGCCCCCATCTCCCCAGCCCCCTTGTCAGCGGACCGGGGTTTGTGCTGTGATGGATGAAGGCCGTGACCCAGGGGGAAATCGCCAGACACGGGAGAGCTTGAGTAAGATGGGCGCTATCAGGTCGATCTGGAGGAACACTACACCATGCTAAACAGCCCCTGCCAAACACCCCCACCCCCAAGTCTGGCTTCTGGAGGCAGAGTGCTGACAGACACCCTCCAGGGACACCTGCCCGTCACCACAGCTGATGGGGCTTTTACCGGCAGATTGGATCCCCCTCCAACCCCATACAACAACAACAATAATAATAATAATGAGATGCATGATAAATCAGTTAATATATCGGCACTGGGTGATATTCATTAAAAATCAAGGATATCAGCATCGCTCTGATATGTCAGTCTCACGCAAATCTGAACTTTATCAGTATTCAAAGTCAGCAGCACCTGAGTTAAAGCAACAGCTACTGGCATCGGGGAGATGATCAGCCATTTACCACGGTGGAGAATGAAGGATCTTGTCGGCTCATTCACCACTAGCAGGTGATGGCCCTTCCATGGCGAGCTTAATTTCGGCTACATGAGCAGGACGGGATTGGCCAAAGCAAAATCAATATACATTTAACAAACAAACTTATTATTTATTATTATGATTATAGTTATTGTTATTAATTATGAATTATTTTTGTTGTTATTTTTATAAGTCACCAAATGATGAAAAACGACATTCCGCCGCTTCGGCCATCTCGACATGTTTCGAAACTGACACCCCTAACAAAGTTTGCTGGTCCTTTGCATCTGTGATATTAAACAAACGTATATCCTGTTGATCAAAATTTCCACATCGGTGGAAACTAATAATAATAATAATAATAATAATAATAAAAATAATAATGAACAGAGAAAATAAGAGGCATCTGGCCGGCGGGAAGGACCTTTGTTACAGCTAACGCAAACTGACAGCGGGCTGGGAGGGCGGCGTGCGCCCCCCCCCGGCACATGCTTTGGTTGGGAAGCAGGAATGCCAGACTGGAGCGTAGCGTGACTGGAACGGAGCAGGTTGGCGAGATGGCATGTGGGAAGAGGGCTGGATTGGGGGTGGGGGCACCAAACACTCACTGAGGTGAATAACGCATGAAAAAAAGGCTTAAGCTGCACAAAAACAGCAATTAGCAGCAGCCGCTGTGCACCCGGAGCCCCCGCCCCCCCCCTCACGACTGTGGTGTTGGGTTTCGTGGCACAGCGAGGCAATGCCCCCCCCCCCTGCGCCCCTCCTGGCACAGCGGGTAACCGGACCCCATGCCGAGGGTGAGGAACCCTTTATTTTTCCAAAGAATCTGCTCGTGTGCCCAATGCGTGCCGGGCCAGCTGTTTGCAAACGCCACACAACTCTGCAGGAGCTGTTTCTTTGGGGGTCTGGCCGCTGACCCCGGCCGCCAGCTTCCCCGGCCAGCCCCTCCCCTTTTCCGGCGCCGACGAGCAGCCCCGGGCCGGGCCGTAGTACACGGGCTCCCGACCAAGAGAATTCGGAGCCTGGAAGTGGAACACGAGCCTCCCTTTAGCGAGTCCCGTCGCGGCCGTTCCTCGCGGCCGACACGGACGCTTTAGCCCACCTCTCGGTTCCGAGTGGAGCTGCCGCGGTACGCCGCGGCACCGCCAGCTCCTTCCCACGCACAGCCGTAAAAACGACAGGTGAAACGTCCCCGGCGAGGGTACGGAGCCAGCAGCCCCAGGGCCGCGGTCTAGCGGCATTCAGATGTTGAAAAACACATTACGCATTTCATTATTTAAAACGGAAAAAATAAATCATCGCAACATTAAAAGCGTTTAACGTGTATCGGTTCCAAGCCCGTGATGTGAGCCCAGTGCCGCAAGGGTGTCATTGCTGCAGAAGCAGTGAGATCTGAAAGCATGCCAGATGAAAACGATCAAAGACAGGTCAGCTGGAGGTCACATGTGCATCTTAAGGTCCCTTCATTTTTGAAAAATAAGCAAAAATCGCCAAGTCTGACCAGGACTGCAGCAGCTCTGATAAATTCATCTCGATCACCTGCACACTTGCAACGTGCGATTCTCCTCACTTGTACGTCGCTTTGGACAAAAGCATCAGCTCTACAAATAAACATAAATGTACGAGAAATGACGGTGCTCAAAACCTCCCTGACCGACATTCTCTGCAGCAGCATCAGAATCTGCACACGCCATAAAAATAAACTCGGCGATTTTATGCATTATCTCCATTATTACAGATCTGCCTTTTTCTTATAGATTTCTTCTGCAAAACCGGTAGAAGTGCATCACAGAAATGTCACTATTTCCATGCGAACGCATCTTAATTCCTTTTATCGGTTTCCCTGACGTACAAGGAGAAGGAGTCAGGGCCTTTCATGCTGGCGGTCTCCGGCCCTCCCAGACCGCAGCCGAAATGAATCGGAGGCCATTCCTCTCCCCAACAACCCTGCCACTAACTGGAAGCAATTTGAATGTGTTCTGTGCAGATAATTGCCAGGGGCCCGAAATGAAAGGCTTTTGCTGTGGTAATTACTGGATGCAGCAGCAGGGGCAGTAAAAAAGCAAAGGGGGGTGGTGGGAGGGGGGTTATGACAGGCAGGTATTAAAATTAAAAAGCAGACAGGAAGGCAGTGCTTCCGCAGAACTTTGGAGGGGATGCGTCGGAAAGAGGAGCCAGCGCCGGTCACGACGGGTGGGGGGGGGATGTGAGGGAAGCTAGCGTTCCAAACTGCGGCGAGGTGCGGACGGCCGGACTCGGTCCCGCGATGGGAGGGGCGATTTGGGACCAGACGGAGCTGCCTCACAGCGCTCTGTGGGAGCACATCTGCTAGGGGCGTCTCTGCGCTCACAGTGTGGCACGATATTTTGTCGGCGCTCGGCTCGGAACGGCCGCCCCCAGCTCGGAGAGCTTGGCTTGGGACCCCCTTTGTACGCTCCGCGGTCGGGCCGACCTCCTGTTAAGGAAGGCTGGGCCAGCATACAGAATGGGCCAGATAGCAGGCAAACCCGGTCCTGAGCCCGGTCATCCCTCAGGGAGAGATGTTTGCTAAAAGGTTTGTACGGTGCAAGCTGTCCCAAGGAAATGTTTCACCATAGTTTTTTCAGGGCTTTGATTTCACTCCCAGGGCCTATTCACTACATTTCACTTACACCGGTATTTCTCAACTTATCCATTTTATATGTCTAATATGTGTCTTACCCTTATTATGGTACAAGATGACATCCTTAACCCCAAACCAGACCTAGCCTTAAACTTCAGTAAACAAACAAAATATAACACTTTTGGCATTTTTAGCTTTTTTACTGCAGTCACAGGTTTTTATAAAATTGAGGTTATCCTAGTGGGGACAAAAAAAAATATAAAAGGTTCTCCACAATGTAATATATCCATAACACACACACACACACACACACTGCAAAAGCTGTGACATTCACATGGCAAATCAGGCTTCCAAAATGGTTGCCATAACAACACCATAACCACAGTCTGGTCACATGGTCAGTCAACCGGGAGCATTCATGGTGGCTTCACCTGAGCGAGATGCCGGCCCAGCTGAGCTGGCCTCTCAGCGAGCCCCAAAGATAGAAAGAAAGTGAAATAAATGCACAAATAAATGGCTGACCTCAGACGTGAAGGTCACGGCCGCCAATCTGTCCACACGGTCAACAGCACTGGCGTCAGGAGCCTGCCCCTGGTTGGCTTCAGCACCCGCGTCTGTTTTCCAGGTACCACGAAAAGTGACGGACAGCAATGTTCACTGCCATTATCAAGCGGCAGCAGTTTTTGGACCATGACCGACGTTCGATCGTGGCATTCTATCTCCTGACAAACTCTGGGGGAAGCCATACACGCCCCACCTCGTAAGGTAAGACAGATTCCAGTAGCCTTAATGGACTCTAAGACCCAGCAATATTTGGAGAGATTCCACATGGTGGGAAAGCCACGTCTAATTTAATTGCGATCCAAAATGTAATTATCCCTTTGAATCAACATGGGGGACTGGCCTTCTTCTCCCTGTGCGCCAACTGATGTCCTCCAGAACACTGCCAATGTGGCCTGTGTTGGCCTTTGTCCAACTTAGCGAGAGCGTGCTTTAAAAACAACCGCAAAAAGCACTAATAAATCATCACAGTTACAGCAGGTACGGCGTTTCCCAGCTCAGGTTCTCAGAGACCCACATTTCTGCTCCCAGCTCCCTACCAGGCAGCCCATATTTCTAGCTGGGGAGAGCAAAAATGTAGACTGCAGGTTCTGGAAGACCGGATTGGGAAACACTACTATAACATCTCACGCAAGGCCTGTCTGAGGCAGGAATTTTAAACGCTGTGGAATCTGGGGGGGGGGGGGGGGGGGGGG
>JAODKL010000114.1:18742-36523 GCA_026780765.1 Petrocephalus schoutedeni
CTGCACACCCCCACCCCCAATCAGCTCCTTTTCAAAGCAGCTTCGCCCCACGGCCACAAGAATGGCAAACAACCCTTTCAGGAGCCCCGCACTGCCCGGCTCGCCTTTCACGTGGCAGGAAGTGCCCTTCAATGGAGCTGCAGGTACATGCTGCATGACGCTCACAGACAACAGAGGGAGGGAGACGAAGAGACAGACAGATCATAACCTACCACAGGGCGGGCCTGAAAACTACCACATAAATAAAAAACATATACAACAATGTACAGTCATGCATACAGTCACTCGGGCATTTCAGACACACAGCCAAAATCTCATACAGACCACCAGGAAGACCACTGTGCAGACAACAGCACAGACTACCACACAGACCACTATACAGTCCATCACACAGACCACATGACAGATATCACATAGACCACAGCACAGACCACCACACACAACCACAACACAGTCCACCACACTGCAGGCCAGCACAATGGCGACCACGCAGACCATAACAAAGGTTACCACAAAGACTATTACAAAAGTTAGCCAAATAGGTCACCACACAGGTTATCACACAGACACACAGGCATACACAAACAATCAAATCAGCAAAATAACCGTTCTTGCAGCTCTGCAGTGCAGTCTGTGAGCTCACGCCATGCATGTCTCCAGCTTCAGACAGACTGATACAAATTCAGCTGCAGATCCAAGAGGTTCTTACCCCAGGGTTTTAAGAACCCGACACCGAATTCTCACCACTTTATATGCCCAAGAGCAGTGAGTAAAACAAACCACAGATGGACCTAGATGGCAGAAACTGCTTTGACGAGCAAGGTATCATAAAAAATGCATTTTGGTTGCTGATGAGTCAAAGAGAATGTGTGCAAAGAAGTGGATACATGCAACAGGTTCCACCCCACCAGCTCAACACGTGTACAAAGTTATTGGTGCATTTTTAAACCAGATAATTAATTACTGAAGCTCAGGTTTTGCACCACAGAGAACCTTAAAGATTAGGGAAGGCATTCAGTGGTTTGAGACATAACCATACTTTACTCCATAGCAACACGAAGGTCATTGTAAATAAACATGCAGTTAAACAACAGACAGACACCACAAACACACAGTCTTTTTCCCAGCTTTCCTTGGTAGGGGAAACAACTGCTAGAGTATACTATATAAAGTACTTGTTTAACGCAAGCAATCACCTCAAGTGAACTTTTAAGTTCATAAACATTTAGCATGAATGACTCATCTCTCCATTCCAAATAAAAAAAAAAAAACACAGGGCTTACTTCCAGCAACCTGGACAAAAAAACAGTGATATCTCACAGGAGGTGTGAGTCATTGGGGAACTTAATTCAACAGGTCAGACAACCTCTTGAAAGCTGGAAGTGCCCCCCCGCATGCTAGGCTTAATGTTTACCTGCCAAACCTGAGGTACAAACTCATCCCAGGCTGCTCAGTTTGTTTGCATAAATAAAAAGAAATAAACAATTAGAAATATGCAGAATTCTAAAGGCTACAGGCCAAACAAAGGATCGCCTGCCTATTTTCCTTTAATTTTCAAACAAAAGAAAACAAAACAGGATTAAACTGGAAGAGGGAGCAGATGCTCATGCGCGCGCACACACACAGACACGCAGACACACAAAATGCAAGAGGTACAATGGAATCAAAGACCAACGGTCCCGGGGCTTTAAGAACAGAGAGTGACACAAACACGCTGGAGGGCTGATTAGGCACCTTTCACACGTAACTACAGGTACTCGTGGGGGGGGGAAGCCTCCCTTTCAACCTCGTTTAAAAGCCAGGATGTCGATGCAAGCCATTGATTTAAGAAAAAAGAACAAACACACACACACACACACAAAAAAGGTTATCGGCGCCGCGCATCGAGAGAGCGGTGCCTGCATGCGCGAGCGCGGCCGATTGCAGGCCTGCTGGGAAACGGAAGGGATCCTTATCTAGGGTAGAGGCAGGCCCCCTATGGTGGCTCTGCGGGGTCATTGTTTGCCTTTAAATGACATCAGATAAACCGCGGCTGTCCCGCCACTGCGCAGGTGACATTTCTGGAATTCCGCGGTGGGAACGGCGGAAACGCGGCACTTGTTTTTGCCCCGACGGGCCGTGAAAAACAGCCACCGCTGTGACGGGTGACAACAAAGAGTTCTGTTAAAGCGAGCCGTTTGCCAGCAATCAGATATTTACAAACACCATCCGTCGCGGTGGACTCCCAGCTCAGACCGGGTTAGCGACAGCTATTTTGCTTGCCATGTAAGGGGAAAACATATGGCTGACAAGGTCAAAAATGTACAAAATATCTGGTAATGGGGGGCACCGGTGGACTTCGGTCACTGCCAGGGGGGGCTATCCCTGCAGGGCCTGGTGGTCCTCCGTCTTATGGCTTCCTGTGCTTCACTGAGGCGACACCTGCAGACAGGCCCTCCACACTTCTGCAGACAGGCAATCCATCAGTACTCCAGTGCTCGGTGGGAAAAATCCACAGGATGTGAGAGATCTGCCCAGGGGCCATCAAAAGGCCACCGACCCCCCACCCCACCCCCCAGTGGAATCCTCCCTCTACCCTCGGGGAGTGCCATCTGTTGACAGCTTTGTGCCAATCTGCTCCAGGTGAGAGGGCAATCTCAGGATGTTTGCTTTAGGAACCCAGCGGGGAGGAGAACACGCCCACCGACACCACCTCCAAAGTCAGACACACACACACGCGACATACGTACAAAAGCAGATAAAGCAGGTACAGTACAAAACTTTAATAATAACACACACACATAAAATACACACACCCCCACCACCCACAGCTGCGGCCTCAGAAAAGGGAGAGAACCGAGACAACTGGGAGGTTTCCCCGGGCGATTCCCTGGAGGGCAAAGTGTCCTCTGTGACCACACTTCCTGTTTACGATCAGAATGGTGACCTGCTGCAGAGAGTGATGGCTGGGGGGGGCGGCATTTGGAGGACTTCAGCTTGTGCTCTGGGAGGATGTGACAGCTATACAGCCCTGGCCGGTATTTATAACAGAGCCTCTCAGCTCTGAAGGAAGCTGCGAAGGTCTGTAAATCTGGCAGGATGGATCTCTGCAGGCCCAGACACTGAGACACTGGTACATCATCCACTTGGCATGGGTCACACAGACGATACCCCAAACCCCAGATGATTATAATAGAGAACGGCACTGTATCATCTGGCAAACTGGACATTCATGTTGTCAGGGAAATGTTACTGTATTCTGTGCAGAAGGCCATATCACAAACAAACTATAAACATACAAAAATATGCTCCCTCTGAATGGTATAAATTATTAAAAGAGTGATAAAATCAAAATCAAAATATTTGCATCATGTTAAAAGTTTCAGGTGGCAAAAATATGGCCAGATATAAAATGAGTATTATATAAGGTATGAAAAGTATTGTTCACCATCTAAAATTACCTGCGGACTAAATGTATTTCAGAGCACTTCCTACCAACTGCATGACTTCCAGAGGAAATGGGGTGGTTTTTCAAATATTTTTGCACCCTCCAAAGCATCTAATGGCCAAAATGTCTCTCTGGGACACCTAAACGGAGAGATACAGTCGGATGTGCAGCTATCCGCTGCCTTCTCAGCTGTAGCAAACCCAGGTCTGTTTGTGACAGTCCAGAAGATTACCCGAGTCAGGCGTTATGTCACAGACTGTGCTGCCACAATCCCCCCGTCACACAAAGGGGCCTCAGAACCGGCCGAAGGGGCCTCCTGACAAAGCGGACCGTGTTCTCCTCAACGTTCAGATGTTGGCTCTCACCAGAGAAGAGCTAAGCTCTGCCAGACGTGAAGAAAACACCAGAACGCGACTTAGAATTAGGACCCTGAAAAGAGTCCCATCAAAAGCGGTCATCAGTGCTAGACGAGACTCAGGACCTGCAGCAAGAACCGGCGTGACATCCCACGCCGTGATCCGTCTGGTCCGTCTGGTTTTTTGTAGGATTTTTTTGAAGCTGTCATAGATATGTTCACGAGACGCCAACTGACAAACAAAAACAGAGATGAGAAGCCAAGATTGCTACACTTTCTGTGGCATAACATTTGGAACGTTACCGCGTCGGCAAGGGAAGAGAAAGAGTTTTAAACTAATACACCTGGTGCGAGCCGCCGGGGCTGATTGCAGCCGGACCGTCAATGGCTTAAAATGTCTGCACCGGGAGGCCGAGTCTGGAACCCAGAAACTGTTGTTTGCACTGCCCAATGATGCAGATCCACTGTAATGAAAGGCAGTTTCTGGTCCATGGCCAAAGGACGGTCAATTAGCAAAATATGGGTTTGCTTGACCGTCCCCAGGGCCCCGGGCTTGGCAGGACTGACCGGGACCATGCTCTTGGTCACGGCCCACGGCGCGTGCAACATAATGACCTGGGCTATTACAACAAAGCGGGGCTGAACCGCATTTCAGGCCATGCAAACAGCGGTATAATTATACCATCGACGTGCACTGCAAATCAACGAGGGAATATCACAGGAAATTTGGTGTGCTGACTCAGAACTGTGACCTTGTAAAAAAAAAAAAGCGTGCCGTCATGAGGAAAACCATGCAGAGAAGCTGCTTCACTGACGCTCAGTGATGAACGGAAACGACAGGAAATGCAGACTGCATCCTGACAATTTTTAAACAAGATGCTACAGCAGGAGAGAACGAGATTTATTTAGGGTTAAAAATGTCTTCACTTATTTCTCAGGCGGCTATTCAATGTACAGGCTGTCACATGTGGGACAGATGGAAGAGAGCTCGATACTATCATACAGAAACACATGCTGTATGTGGTCAAAGACCACAGACAACAAAGATGTTAAGGCAGTTTAAGGGAATCCTCACCTCACAGTTACAGTAAATCAGCCTAAAAGAATAATAAAAGACAAGCATAAAGCAGTAAAGAGGAAAGGGGGAAGGCTTTCACCCTGAATGTAGGCATGCGAAAATCTCCAGTTCCAATCAGAAAAAAAAGGCACCGGGTTTATGAACTAGCCTTGTACGAAAAGTTTAACAATCAGCCGATCTACGCTGTTTAAAACATCTGACTTGAAATCTATGTAGCAGATTTCTAGGGACGTTTCCATTTGTGAAGCCTCTAAATCAGGTACTTCCTCTTCGGACTGGGTCGACAGATATTGTATAATCAGGAGCAGTCTCGCAGAAGTGCAAACTGCTTTTCCAGTCGTCAGAACGCGTCTTTGACCGCCGCTCAGGCCCGCGTGCTGTAACTCATGCCCTTTGACAGCCATGTGGAAAATTGCTCTCCTGATTTATTCCACAAACATTTCCTTCATCTCAAAAGAAAAACAAGAAAAGAAAAATATTCATATACAGGATTTCCTTTCTGGTATTTGAATAATGCAAAAACAAGATACGATTCAAGACGAGTTGCGGAGAGAGTGTGGGACAAGACATGCAAGATGGGTTAGTGCACGGTAAAGGAAAATGATTCTTTTATTTTCTTTTTTATTTCATGTACTTTGGCCTGTTGCTAAATGCATTTTTTTTTTCAATGCACTGGGCCCATAACACACTAACAATTACAGTAATGAAGGACACTGCAGGCTTAATTAGGGTTTGAGGCCGACATCTCGTAAAATAAATAATGAAAAGCTTTAAATTTCTGCCTTTGAAGGGGAAACTGTCTGCACCCTCCCCAACAAAATAAAGATGGCCTACCCACTACAATATACTGAATATAAATAACTTTGGACGCAGCTCTGAGGAAAATCCAAGGACACAGCTGCATGGCTTTTGCTTAAAACCGATGAAACGATACAAAGTACTATCGGTTTGTATTACGGGGTGGCACTGCCCCAATAACCACACCCCTTTTCCACCTCAAATCAGCTTTCTGTACCGAGCAGTAAACTTTGTTTAGATGAGCCCACGTTTTTGTCCAGTGTAGCCTTAAAAACCAAGAAGAAAAAAAAAAGTCAACAGGGTCTGCGTTATAAAACTCCAGGATGAGCGATGAGTCGCAGCGAACAGAACGCCGATCTCACCAAACAACTTTCAGGAAGCATTGGGACAACCCAGAGTAATAATCGCAGCCACAGAGATGGCTCTCTCACATTTTACGTGACAAAGGGAGCCTATTTTGCGAGGCTTAACGTCACCCGGGGGGGGGGGGACTTTTTTTTTTTTTTTTTTTTTTTTCTAAAAAGGGGGGGGGGCGTCTCTTTCAATGTCGGTGGAATTCCTTGCTTCATGTAGTTGGCGGTATGTCCCTCAACTGCTGGAGAAGAAATGCCGAGAGATGAAAGGTCACCCAGAGGAACACGCAGTGGAATGCAGAGACGAGGGCAGCTAACAGACAGCGGATATCGCTGTCAGTTACAGCCAAGCGATGATCGGAAGCAGCCAGTGCCAGCTCTGTATTTATCCAGGGCTGAGCCATCTCCTGCAGGACCTCGATTCATTAGCACACGAGCCACGTCCATGGAGGAATCCAACATATAAACTTTTAAACAGTCCTTGCAGCACTTGTGTTTTCCAAAGCACATTTCAGGGAGCTATTAAAACGACTACTCTCAAATGACTCCGTGACTGAGGAGCCTGGGCATCGACCCAGAACCCGAGCCGGTCCGACCGAATCCAAACCGGGACCCTAAAACAAAAGCAGGCATCCACTCTGAGGGGCCGCCGCAGAGTAGGCCCTTTAGATCGGCCCGCCGGCCCGCCAGGCACATGTGCGTGTTTTGACCACTACCTGGACTCCGCATCCTGTTTTTCCGCGCCAGGACACAATAAGTCCCGAACGCCGCCCTGCATACGCGCTATTTTGGTCGGCCCGCTGACGCCGTGATTCCACCATCGTCGAGCAGAATGCCCGGCGACGGTCGCCGGCCACGGTTCCCCCGTTCACCGCTGTCCGCGTTCCGAAAGAGAAAAAAGGGGCTTCTCGGGAGTGGGAGTGACCCGACCATCATTAGCCTTGCTAGCCTCATTGCAGTAATTTAATTATTCATTTATGCATTTGCCCCCCCCAAACACGCTTGGCTCATAGTCACTACCGTGGGCAAAGCAAAAGGCACTAATTGGGGGACCCCCCCCCCCCCCAAAGCAATGTTTATGCACTAATTGGGCCACTTCCTGATGCGAGGACAAAAGAATGCATGGCAAAAGGCAGCGCCGGGGGTGGGGGGTACCCTGACCCTCCAGTGGGGGCTGCTTTGTGACATGACTGTTCCTTATCTAAGTCTTTCAGTAGAGGAAAAAAAATGTCACATTCCCATTACATCATTTCAACCCAAAAAGCTATCAAAATTTTTGCAAGCTGGACCTCTGGGAACGACTGTCCGCAGTCAGTGGACATGACGACCCAGAATTAACCCTGAGCGCAAATCGCAATCACCAAACAAGTCCCAAAACCAGTCCCAAAACCCCGCCACATTCCTCCACTTCGGCAACAATAACTGGATTTATTTATTTTTTTTTGTCATTTGTAGTTTTTTTTTTTTTATTAAAACCTCCATAAATACACCTCACGCCCGGAGAGGGAAGCCTATTTCCAGAAAATGACGGTCCGCACGCAGCTGTGTTTGATGTTGGGGCTCTTTGATGTCGGACGATGCGCTTCTGGGCTCCTCCTGGGGTTAGAAGTTTAGCCCAGGGTTTATAGCTCTGCAGGCGAGCGCGGGACGGCCGACAGGCGCCCGCCTATCTGACAGGGTGGGGGTATATCCTGGGGGAAAAGAGCCATGTCATCCATGGTTGTCAGGCCTACTAAATAAAATCCCAACACCAGGATGGTTTCCCCAGCAGACCTGCCCCTCCTAATGAGACAGGACTGCAGAGATCTAAGAGCTCTGGAAGGCTTATCATGGCTCCCCGTAAAGAGACAGCCTACACGTCTTTTTGGGACGGGGGGTGGAGGTCCTCGAGCAGGGCGGCTCTCAGTTACCAAGATCCCCGTCTATGCTTTTCCCACCAAAATCCTTGTCTGGCTTTTATTGTGCTTGAGAGGACAATGAAGTGTAAGGCATATCCGAAACTGTCATTATCACACTCCGGCTTTGCAAAGGCAGCAGCAAGGCAACATGGGTTTAAAAGGCCCACTTGAGAAAGAGGCTCACATTCTGACCCAACAGTGGAGGTCCTGAACTGGCAACCCTGCCCCTCCCCCCCCCCCCCCCCCCCCAGAACCAGGCCCTGCAGGTGCAGGTCAACTGGCCCAAACCGTCCCCTTCTGCAAACAAACAGGATGTCTGAAATTAGGACATCCTCCTGGCGCGACGGGCTGAAGCGGGGACCGGGGAGGACGAGGCCGTCGTTGGTCCATCTGGCACACAAGGTGCCGCCTTCCCGGCAGGAATGTTCCCTCCTCGCCATTTAAACAAAAGCGGTAATAGAACTTCTGGCCCTGCTCCAACAGGAAGTGTCAGTTTTGCGTCAGAAGGGACAGCCAGAGAGCATCTGCCTCACCTCATTTAAACACTGGAACATAAAAAAAAATCTGGTGGAATAAACAATATTTTCACGCTTCCGTGTGGCGGGCAGGGGACGACTGCAGGAAGACAGTGGAATTAAAACACAGAGCAGGCTTATGTGACCTGAATTACTATCGGAAATGAAAAAGCCGAAAGTCTCTTCAAAGAAAAGGAAAATAAGCCAATAAAACCAAAGCAGGAGCTGCTATAAAACCATAAAGTAAACACCGGCATCTTCGGCAGGGACACAGCGAATGTCGACAGCTTGCTTTTTATTTCCGCAGCGCCGAACCCCACTGGGCGGCACAGGCTGCAGCCTGAAGTGACTCTGCCGACCAGCAGGGCGCTCCACTACGGCCCACCGAACTTCTGGGCTGAGGCCGGCCTCTGCATCACTCCCAGGTTGAACAACAGATAAAGACCCTGGGTCTTGAGGCCCAAAGATGACAGCAGACAGGGAGAATGGGCCAGACTGTGGCAAATTAATCACTGGATTCACAGCTGGGAAAACAATGTCCCAAAATAAATGCCACGCAAAAAAAAAAAAAACTGAGGAGGCAACAAAAAATAAACTACAAGTGCAATAGGGCAAACAATGATTAACAGCGTAGGCACTCTGCAGGGAGGAAGACACCTGGCTAACATCTGTCTCGCCTAGCAACACCGCCCTGGCGTGCAGAAATCAGAGGCGGGTCATCTCCGGGCTGGGACACAGATACACAACTGGTGCAGGAAGCAGGCCACACAGCACTGACCGGATAAATAAGAAGGGGCAATTCGGAGGGAAGTTCAGGCAACTTTTCCGGTGATGCTTGTTCCAACCGTTGGTTCAAGGGCAAATCATAACAGCTGGGACTTACATATTATAATTCCTGCATTCATCATTTTCATATAACACATTGAAGGTTCAGGATAGGAAACGTATTTAAGGCTCAGGACAGGAAACTTATTTAAGGCTCTGGATAGGAAACATTATTTAAGACGCTGGATAGAAAACATTATTTAAGACTCTGGATAGGAAACGTATTTAAGGCTCTCTATAGGAAACATTTAAGACTGGATAGGAAACATTTAAGGCTCTAGATAGGAAATATATTTAAGGCTCTAGATAGGAAACATCATTTAAGACTCTGGACAGGAAATGTATTTAAGGCTCTCGATAGGAAACATTTAAGACTGGATAGGAAACATTTAAGACTGTATAGGAAACATATTTAAGGCTAGGAACATATTTAAGGCTAGGAACATATTTAAGGATAGGAAACGCATTTGAGGTTCAGGACAGGAAACGTATTTTAAGGCTTAGAATTGGAAACATATTTAAGGCTCGGGATAGGAAACGCATTGAAGGATCAGATTAAGAATGCTGCCATACAGAGACTTGAGTCTGCAAAAAGTCTGCAGCTTCTACAGATTGTACAGCCAAGATAATTTACAACAAGAGTCACCAAAGCTCGCCAGACTAACACAATCTGCAGGTTGCTGCTGCTTCCAGCGGCTGGCCCACGGACGAAGAGGCCCAAGGGGGCGCGGGGCGCAGAGAGGATCAGGCTGGAGCTGCAAAGCCATCTGTGAAACTACACCGTCCAGGAAGAACAGAGTCAGAGATGCCGGCAGAACTAGAGAGAGAACAAGAGTGAGATACAGAATGTAAAGAGAATACAAAAAGCACCAGTTCTTGAAATTTCTTCTTGTAGTGAACCACAAAGACATTAGGGGGAGGCAACCAGTGTTAGCTGCCAAGAACATCGTGAGAGTAAGGCTTCAGGGCCTAACAATCTGACAAGGCCACACCCTGTCGGGAGGTTTAAAGGTCCCGACTCACCAGCCCAAGGCTGCGGAGAGGTGAGGATTGGGCAGTCGCATTCTGTCAGGGCCTGACCTAGTCCTCACTGCTCCAGAGTCGAGTATCTTATCCTGGGGTGATCAGAGGCTATTAAAGGCTAATCCCAGTGCCGTCATTACCGAGCTCTTTGAAGCCCCTGCTCGTGTCTGACGTTAGCCTCTCGGGAGCCTGGAGGGATCGATAACGAGAGCGTGTCGCGTCCGGCCGGATTTGGCCGGAGACCCCCCTTCCGTCTGTGCACTTCATATGGATGACATCTACTTACTCAGGGCATGTTTATCTTCCGGAGACACAACAGAAAATATAATCCTGTCTGCTCGGACAAAGTGGAGACACTCAAGTCACCACAACAAGTGATTCTCTTTAAGCAACTGGCATCCTTATGAGCTCTGCGGTGCTCAAATCACACGTATACCATTTACTGTGGTCAGGCCGTCCAGTGAACAGGCCGTCAATAACATGGTGAATCTGAAGAAAGCCAACTGGACGCTAAAGCACTTAGAAAGACTCTGTATGTAAAAGGAATGTAAAACATTCCTACTCAAAATTAGGGCTCCGACTCCTGGCTAGGCCACAGGCACCATTGCATCCGAAAAGCATATCGGGCATGGGCGTCGCCCGCCATTAAATCTGGGGGGGACGTGTCCCCCTCACACTTCATAATTATTCGTTTGGACCCCCCCACATTTATCATAAAATATTAGTTCACCCCGCCAGAGTGTCCCCCCCACATTCAAAATGCTTCTGACACCCATGATATCGGGTCAAACTATTGGGATTGACTAGAGGCCAGGTTAGAGTCCCCGGTAGTTAGGTGGCCATCACAAAGGGTGCTCAGATAGGTGGAGAACTGCTGACGGCAATTCCTAAACAGTCAGTCAACGTGAGAACTCCGTCGTTACATCCCACAACCACCAGGATGATCTGATAAGAACCCTGGGATTCATCACTCTCCACCATCATCTACTACGCAAGCCTTTTAAAAGGTAAATCATACTGTAAACCCAGCCAAGTTCACAGATAGAAGAGATATAATGACTATTGTGATAAATGTTTGGTCTGGTCTACCGTTTCATTTTACTTGACCCACCATTCCCAGAGACGGTGATTTCTCTGTCATGCAGAAGAGACGTTAATCTCAGAGTCTGGGTAATCTGCAATAAGAAGGCCAGTCTACATTGATGACACTTGAATTTAATGGTGAGGTTGGCTTTATGACGAGGAGGATCACGCGATGCTACATGCAGGCGAAGACAATGACATCAGACTGGCCCAGAGTCCTGGTGATCACCCCAGATAGCGTCCCCAGCCCGTCTGAAGATGCCGGCTTTATCTGAAGGTATGATTACCCACATGGGCAACAGGGCAGCTGATTTACCACAAGGTTCCACAGCAGAGAAGGGCTGGGGAGGTGTCAAACACTCACAGGCCGTGCCGGATTAGGACACAAATCTATGCCCCAGGCTCAACACTTCCACAGACTTCCAATCAGGAGAGGAAAGGCTCCTTCCTAGACAAAAGCCAGGCATTTAAGAGAAGAAAAGGGGAAGAAAAAGACATCAGCAAACTGATTCGAACTTCAGATGGAAAAGGAATTTCAGGCTTCACAGCGCCTTAGACTTTCATTCGTCTGGCAGAAACCCTATCCTGAGGCAACAGCAGGAAGCCTAACATTTATTTGTCAGAATACGGTTTTGCAAACTTGAGATGTAGCTCATTAAATTCAGGGAAGACCAAGGCACTGAGAACAGAGAAAGGGAAGAAAAGAAAAAACGAACAGGCGTGAAATGAGTGGTACACATTTAGAAATAAGTAAAATTTGCTCTGTCAGCTGACCACAGCCAGAAACACGGTCTGCCCTACCTCGCCGCCCCATGTCATTTGTGACACTTAACGTCGGAAATTTGTGCGAATCCCTTCCCCTAGTTCTGTCACAATTCATAAGTTCAGAAAATAAAAAGGTTAAATTCATTACCAGATGTGGGAATCACTGTTGAGCTGCTTATTTGAAAAGATTATGGAGCATCAGGGAGGTTAATCAATATAGTCAATGCTGAGCACTTAGCCTCCTTGTAAAATTAATCTGGGAACGTCCTACATCCTACATCAGTTTTCAAACCACAGACAGATATGGCAGCACAATTCCTACCAGCCTACCAGTGCCGGAAAGAGTAACGATTCTCATTTATTAGCTTTGATGTTTGATAGAAAAAAACATTCTGGGAGTGGAGATTGTGACATGATATACTGGAGAAAATAGGCTTCACTGATATGGCTAGTTTCAAGAAAAAAAAATATTCAGAGTTGCATAGTTTTTAACAGAAAATGCAGAATTACATTCTTATGTACTATTTATTAAAGTTAACTATGCATTTTATTACTGGCCCAGTGCTGAAAATGCTGTACTTAAAAAAACACTGATTAGCATAAATTCTGAATGAGTTTTTCAGAATTTTCATGCAAAACATTTGTGGTTCCTTCAGTCTGCCACTTTTGGCACCCAAAAAGGTTCATAACCAAATGTTCATATCCATCCAATTCAATAAAATGCCGTTTTGTAGCTGCATACTGAATACATCTTCTGGGCGTCTTTCGCCAGTAACTCCAAGGCAAACACACACTTCCATCAAAGTCAGTCAAACTACAGTCCGGAAGCAGACAGACAGGTCACAATTTCATATGGAATCATGTGGCAGCATAAACACTGTCACATGTTCGTGTATAACCGTGTGGCAGCAGAGAAACAGGTCACATGTACATACGAAATCATGTGGCGGTATATAGACGGGTCACATGTTCGTACAAAATCCCGCGGAGGTGTGCTGAACTTTCTCGCTGTCTAGTATGAGGGACAGTTAGGAATTATTTCCCCGACTGTCCAACCTATCGCTCTGACATCGGGACTGGATACCTGAGATTCAGGCAAAGCTGGGGCAGGCCGCAGGGGATGCTGCCCAAAATATGGGACCCATGTGGGCCCAGAAGGGTGTGATGCATCCGGCCTGACTAAACAGAACACCACACACCTGGCATGCCCAGCTGACCTATGGAGGAATGGAGAACATGCTTTGGAGGGGAGGGGCGTGCACTGCAAAGTCGTTGCCCCGCTCCTGTGGAATTGACAGCTGTCCAAATGCCTGGCACCCCCCCCCAACCCGGTCCCTGCTGACAGCACTCTTCTGTAGCGCTGCCAGTTTCCCAATGCCACATTCATTAAAGTGCTTTTTTAGCTTAAAAAAAAAAAAACCCTCCGTAAAAATTTTCACAAACAAACAAGAGAACAGGAAGAAAGGGAACAAGAGCAGCAATTTTGGGGGGGGGGGGCGGGTTTGGCTGAAATTGTGATTGCGGGAGGCATTCCATTGACAACCATCACAACAGGGGGTGGGGGGTTAGAGAATGCCACAGAGGCCACGGAAGAACGTGTTCACGTACTCCACCGCGTACAACTCTGCCCGGCGGGAACCACAAAGTGGACAGGGCTGACTGCAGGGCAAAGCTGACATCCCTGCCAGAAAAAGGCCAAAGATGGACAGTACTGAGACACACTGGAGTGAAAATAAACATTTTAGCTGCTGATCCCCCTGTGCCCTGCAGAAAGTGAACAGATGGGTACACATGTGGGGTATAAGGTATAAGGAGCCTCTTCCAAATGACCGCAAATGGGATTTCTGGGAATAACATTTTCCCCCTTTCTGTTTCGGATGTATCTGGTGTTATACAAAGTGTCACTGACAGAAAAAGCCAACTCAAGCAAGACGCCGCTCAGTAGCCCAATATGGGAAAGACATCAGCAAGATGAGAGGGAAGTTAGAGGTTTTTTTTCCTCCCTCCTTGTTCCGTCTCCCTCTCTCCTTCTTCTCTTTTTCCTCGTAGTGCTGCTGCCACTGTTCCAGGGAAGGAAAACAGGCGCCTGGGCTGCCCTCAAGCTGGGTATCAAGCCTACAGCCATCTGGATATGCGAGCTCACCATTGGCCCCCAAAGCAGAGGGGGCGTGGCCTGAGAGTTACAGTGGGGAACCACAGGCTCAAACTGACCCCCTACACATCTGACTTGGTAGCTTCTACACAGCCCCAAATAAGGTGACAGGGTGCAAAGTTGTAGTTTGCTATGAGGGGGTCAGCAATATCATCCAGTGGCATCATCTTTCCTCTCAACACCCAGCCCCTGATCAGAGTGTGGAACAGATTTCTCTGGCCGGGGGCATCCGCACCCCCACACCAGAACGCCTGTCAGAACTTGAGTTCCCCCCAGTCAGTGAGAGAGACGGCCAAAGAGAGGGCTGAGAGGCAGGCAAGACCCAGAAGATACTTTGCACAACAGACAATACAGCAGCCAGCTGTCGCTTCCATCAGCATTAGGCCTGAACCTCAACCAGCCTGGTCTCCTAAACCCTTACCCGGACCAGCTAGCCGTCACCTTTAAAAAGTTGTTACCTTTTGTACCATCACAAACATCTTGTCTACCCATTACAGTAGAGCTGGAGATAATTCCAGTATCAGTTCTCCAAAATGCCCTATCACACGCTACTTAGATCAGAAGCAGATTACTGGAGACAGAGATCACGTTCCCTGTAGGGTTTCAATTTGAGCATTTTGGTTAACCACCACATCCCTGAAGCATAAAGTGATCCGGGTCATCCAAAGTCATAACACACGTATGCGTATGCCAATAAATCAAAAGCTGACAAGCAGATAATGCAAAGAGATATCCATAAGCACCTACGTCAAGCATCTGGGAGTGCTACAGGCCTGCGTTAGGGCACCTTCAATGTTGGCCGGATGCAGAGAGGAAGCATTGGGAATACACGCACATTTTTTGGTACATTTGCTAATTTTGAAGCATAAAAGCAAAAAAAAAAAAATGGCAACTTTCCCCACATTTAATCAAAAGAACGTGGAATGGCCTAAAACCAAAATGACAACCCAACCAGTCACAAAGAAAATAAAACTGATGCAATCTGTAGAGCATGTAGCTTTTAATTAGTGGTTTCCGTCCCCTAATTGGCTTCTTCCCCCCCCCCCCCCCCCCCCCCCCTCGAAATGCGGGAGTTTTTCGAATCAGCCATATTTAGAGGGTTCTGTTTGTCTTTAGAGAAACCGTACACCATAATCAGTGGACAAAATGAACATCTTAGGGGCAGCATGAGCAGTATCTGTAACGCACTTGAGTTTATTTTGTTGTTTTTGACGTTATTTCCCCCACCAAAGATCAAGGAAGATACGAGATTCTGCAACAAAAATATGGATTCTTCCAGGCGGGCCTGAAAGGCAGAAGAATAGTCAAACTAGAGGGATGGGGGAAGGCTTCCCAAAATAAAACAAAAAATGAAATGAAATCTCTAGTTGGTCAACAGCAGTGAATGTGGAAAAGATCCTGCACCACAGGTTAAGTTAGGAACGAATAGCCAGTCTTATCAGACGCGGAACTGAATGCACCACTAATCATGCTAACACTTAGCTGTTTCATCACTAGGGACTTGATTCTCTACCCATTGTTTATAAATGGATATTTCACTGGAGCAATTCGACCACATTACTCAAGGGTATTACAGCAAAGCGCCTCTGAGCACTGAACCCAACAGCCTTCCGGTTTCAAGTCCATGTCCCATGACCACTATCTATTGCTATCTGCTCTGGACAACAGTGCCAGGCATTGTTTTTGTTTTAGAAGTTTATTTTGAGTTAAATATTTTTTTGCCCAAAACTTGATGGATAATCTATCAGTTGATATAATTTGAGCAAAAAAAGTATAGATATCATGCTGTATCAAATAAGAAAAAACACAAACATGCCTTTATTCATTCAAAGTAAAAGTATTCAGCGCATCAGAACTGGGCAAGCTCTGAGGCTGCCATTAACTAGGGAAAAAAAATGACTTATCTAAACTAAAACAAAACAAAGTCGCGGTATACACATACAAAAGGGATATAAACAACCCATAAAATAACAGGATACTGCAGTTGTAAACGACTGTAATATGTTTATATTCGTCTGCAGCACAAAAGTTTCCAGTGGCTGAGACAACAAGTAGTATTCCTACATTTCCATTACGCTTCCACTCGCAAAATGTGAACAAACTAAAAGGTCACACTCTAAATAACTAAAATGCCTAAGCATGCAGATTTCTCACCCCTGGATCACTGTGAATAGCACCATGACTTTCCAGTCTTCCTTTACTGGAGCCAAGAGGAGGATGCTGGATACGAAGATGCCGGATCAACTGCGCTGTTTACCCACAAACAAACCTGCATGTAAACAAGGGTGGGGACTGGCCTGCAGGGAGTCGGGAAAACGGCATGAGGGCTCACACAGAAGGGGTTGGCGTAGTCGCAGGATGGAGCCCAGGGAAGGCCTGGCACTCCTGACCAGCACTGAAGCTTGCCACCCAACTTCCACACCTCTGGTACCCATCAACCACTGCATACTATGACAGGAATTTTACAAAACAGCTATGACAGAACTGAGACTGCAGCCAGAAAATTGATTCATTACTGAAATCCAAATCAACAGCAGATAAAGCAGTAAGTATCACACATGGACCTGCAACATTAAACAAACCGTGACTTTTGATTGATTGTTTTGGTGGCGCATATGTACAGCAACAATTCATAAAATCAAATCTCTCTCTCCCTCTCTCTCTCTCTCTCTCTCTCTCACACACACACACACACACACACACACACACACACACACACACACAAAGCCTGAAGAAATAAAGCCGAGTGTTTGAATCCTGCAAATAATCATGTGCAATCTGAAATCAGTTGGCAGGTGTCCACATCCTTTTAATATCCCAGTGCACGACGCATTTGATGCACTGCTGGGACGTGGCAGGCCTCCTGCATGGACCAGTGCCGGGACTCCTAATAAGGGCCTAGTTTGGGAACCAGGCCTGACCTCACGCCTTGTCGAGCCGTAAGATTTTACAGTTGGGCTGCAGGGGGATACGCCTGGGTCACAGGCAGCCACGCCCCTCCCAGCAACCTCATCCAGCCTGCCAGTCAGCTAGCATTATGGCACAACAAACACAGGCCACCTACACGCTAATGAAGGGGCCACCATTCCTAAGAACGGACACTTTTGAATTGGTATGAGGAATGGGTCGCAGCAGAGAGTCTCCAGTCCGTCTTTAATTCGTGCAGCGAATCACATTGCAGATACGAAGCACGGCCCGAGTCAGTGAACCAATCGGGATGCAGACGGAACAAATGGCCGCAAATGGCTGACAAACGGTGAAGCCAAGTGTGTCTCCTCTCCGGCTGTGAGAGCGCAAGAAGCCCCCCCCCCTCCCGCCACCCCTCAGCGTTAGCGGCCACTTGGCCCCGGGCGAGAGTGCCGTTCCGGGCCCTTGTCTGTTTACAATTACTGCAGCCTGCCTTCTAATGAATCTTCCCCAATGGCTGCTGCCTGGCAGCCACCACCGCCCAGGAACAAGGGAGCCATTAGTGAAGGAACGAAGGAAGGAAGGAAAAGGGAAAGCTAAGG
>JAODKL010000114.1:44621-56269 GCA_026780765.1 Petrocephalus schoutedeni
CATCCCCACACCATTACACCACCACCACCAGCCTGCACAGTGGTAACAAGGCATGATGGATCCATGTTCTCATTCCCTCTGCCGAGCAAATAAACACTGCTCCACCAGCTCAGGCGAGCTTCGGCCCGGCCACAATGAGCCCAGTGACACCAAAACGTCCCATTAATCTTCATTTGTCCGCACATATACCAGCATTCTCATGCTAATGGGCTCAATGGACGGTGAAGCGGGCCGCTCGGAGCGAGCTGACACTTCTCTTCATGGGGATGGGGACACGGACAGGGAGTAAGTGGGCCGGCTAGTCAGACCGCTGCTCTGTTGGGGCGACTTGTGTTTCCCATCACGGCTAATGCGTTTGACATTCAAATCAGGGCCCGGCGGGAGGGCAGACTAATTTGATTTCTCAGCTGCCAGGGCCGCTTCCTGTGCCGGGGCCCCGGGTGGGATCCCTGGGGCCCAGCACGTCTTCCTGGGGCAGACGGCCCCGCCTAAAGGGTCTCAGAGTGCCGCAGGCGGCGGAAATGACACAGGCCCGTGAGGCCTCGGCTGTCAAACCTCCTGGAGAGGGATGTTTTCATTGCCCCAGGTGGTGATAGTGTAAGGCTTGGGGGAGGTGGGGATGGGCTATTTGCAGAATGACAGCAGGCGTCGGCCTGCAAGGTGGAGCCCCCAGCTGGCCTTCGCAGCCTTTAGGCTGGCGGGGTTTCTCTGCCACTGTCCCCCCGTGCCCCCAGCCAAAACAGCAGCCCTGACCTCCTGAAAGCAGAGGTCCACCTAACTGCTACAAGAACAATTTTGGGTCTCCTCTCATCATGACACAACAAATCAGGAGGTAAGAGGGATGGAGGATGATTAATAAGCTCCACGTTTGTATCTCTGTGCCCCCCCCACCACCACCACACATGCACACAACTCCTGCAATCCTTTTTCCAAGAGCTGTTGTGACAGAATGAGGGTGTCCTTTGATCACGGGCACAGGATGTTTCATTAGTCGGATAAGCGAGCAGGGTTGAGTCGGAGTGGTGGGGGGTGGGGCGGTTTAGACCCTACCTTATCTATCATATCTGGACGGTTGGTGGCTGCCAGGACCGTGACGTCTCGGAGCTGCTCGATTCCGTCCATCTCCGTTAGCAGCTGGGCCAGCACGCGGTCAGCCACACCTCCGGATGCCGCGGAGCTGCCAAGGGAAGGCATCAGCAGCACATCAGCTTCTCCTGATTCGCTGGGCGCACGCGGCGGCATCCGTCTGCCAAGTATTAGCACTTCCACGTTTTTTTTTTTTTTTCTTTTTTTTGTAGGAAGTACGAAACAGCACACCACGACCCTCACACGGCATCGTTTATTTCCCCGCCTTCATGTGGCGCGTCGTTAAAGTATGTTTAGAGCTCTCCGAAAGTCCTCTTGGCCAAACTACAGAAGTGGCTTGATTTCTCCTCGCTATGTACTTTATATGTACCAATTTTGCATGGAGTTAAAGTAAAGCCACAAACTGTACAGCAAATGCACTGAGGGTAGGAAAATTCTTCATCAGAGCGAAACCTGAGACTAATTAGCTACTGCGAGCACAACAAAGATGGTCTTAATCTAACGTTCTTATTAAAACCGCGTGACCGGACCAAGTCGCGGAAAAACAGGGGCCGCATTTCCTCAACGTGGCTCCGCCCTGCTCACGTCAAATCCTGAAACGGTCAATAGTCCCTATTTAGAGGTATCAGATTTGAAAGGAAACCACTCCCCTGTCCCCCGCTGGCTAAAACAGAAAAGAACACCCTAAAAACGCTGGTCATAGCTTCCCACCCTCACCCCCCTGCTATTTTTTGTGCCGGCAAAAACTCCCCTCAAAGTAGACCAGTCACACTGGTTTGGGAGAAGTAAGGGCCAGCACGCCCCATAAAAGAGAATGCACTTTTACCCACATATTTTTAAGTTAATATGCTTACTGGCCACTTGGGCACTGTGGCTTAGGAGTCTGTGTTCATGTACAGAAGGTTGCTGGTTTGAATCCCAGAGTCGGCATAACAATATCACAGTCAGGTCCTTAAACCCAAAAACTGCCACACTGGGGGCAAGATTAATGACCAAGCTTCGCTCTCAAATGTATAAACCCAACCAGATAACATGAGACAGCCAATCGGATTCCAATCTGAGCCAATGGGACAGCCAACTGGATTCCAATCAGATTCTAAGCGGAGCCAATGAGACAGCAAATCAGATTCCCTCTGAAAAAATAGAGGTGAGTAATTCTGGTCCAGAGAGTAAAAGTCCAGGTCAAGATTTTGTTTCAACCAAACAGGTGAGTATGCTGTGACTGACTCTTTATGGTTGGTTGAAACAAAATCGTGATCTGGACTTTTGATCTCTGGACCAGGACCACCCACCTCTGCTGACAGACAAGTCACTGAGATACCATACCACTGATAACAGAAAAAAGGAGTTCCAACAAATCCAACAAAGAGACAGGCAGAATCAACTCCAGGCCTCAAAGAATCCCGACCATTTTAACGGAAAGCGGCGACCTCAAACGAGCACGCAGGAGAAGTGGCGACTGCGTCCAGCAGCACATTCAAAACCAAACTACTGTCATTTCATACTTCATTAGCACCAATGCCCTGGCAGTGATGATTTTTCTGTTTATTTTAGACACTTTTTAAGCAGGTGACCACGTTTCAATTACCGAAAGTTTCCAGCATTCGCAGATAATGTCATCATCTCTCCCTGCTCTCCCGAGGAGCACATGGACGGGTCAGTAATTTTAGATTAGACTTCGCTCCCCTAACACAGGAAACGGGGAATAAACACGTACAGCACATCTGTAGATCCTGGGCCATGTCCAATCGGGTTGAGGAGCGAGGCGGTGCTGATATCTGTTTTGTCTGCGTTCCCACACCATTCAGTTTCTGCGGGGTTTACTGGGAGCCATGCTCCACGGTCCACTTCCCCATCTGCCCCCCATCAGCACAATGAAACCCTTGTGCCCCCCCCCCCACTGTCTGGTCCCCAAGGAGTCCCTGTGCAGATGTTCCACAGCCCCCCTCCCACTACACTGACCCACCACCAATCTTCCCTCCCCTGCCAGATTAGAAAGCCACAGTATTACGTGCTGGGGGTCGGCACCCCCTGGAGAGACTAATGTTGGTCTGATTCTGCTCGCACCTCACAAACAAGACGCCCATTGCACTAAAGAAGACCCTGCACGCGGACCCCCGAGAATGGCGGCCTACCTTCCTCTCTCAGCGGCGAGGGCGTCGATCTCGTCAAAGAACACGACAGAGGGTGCCACAGCCCTGGCCTTCCTGAAGACCTGCAATTGGAGACATGGCGCTGGTGGGAAGCGGACCGAGAAGATCTCCGAACGGCTCAGTCACACCTATGTTTAATGCTGATGGCCCCCAATAGGAATGACTTTCCACAGACAGACATTATCATTATTGTTTTGAATGGGACACGGAGCAAGCGCATCTCTTACGTCTCGCACGGCTCTCTCAGACTCGCCCACGTATTTGCTAAGCAACTCTGGACCCTGGGGGACAAAAAAAAAAAAAAAAAAAAAAGAAATCGATTATCTACATATAACGGAGACAACTGAACTTGAGCTGAGATCATTGCTCTCGTGTTTGATCATCCCAGTCCAATATAGGAGAATATGCTGGTCCTGCTGGCTCATGTAATTCGGCAGCATCTACCAGTAGGTGGCATAGTACTTAAGGGAGTCGTAGTTTCACCACATAAATAAAATAGATAAATAATCGTTTAAACAGCCAGTTACAAACTGGCAACTTGGAGTAACAGCCGAAATACTGCAGAGAAATCGCGGTATAATTAGAGGTTGGGTATTTCACAGATGTGGTGGGCGGGGAGTAGAGGTTAATGCAGGGGACAATGGGGGAGAGGTGGCCGCTGGGGGGGCTCTTTCCATCAAGGAGGGTAAGCACTCAGGCAACGGCGTCCAGCACGCCGCGGCTCCTGCACTCCTCTTTTCAGCACCTCGGAGGAGGGCGATGAAATAGCAGCCTCTCCTTGTCTCCTTGAAAAAGCATGGAGTGTACCTAACGGTCAAGCCCCCCGACCCCACCCCCCCACACACATACACACACACACACACACACACACCCTTTCCCATTGAGCTGCTCTTCAGTGGCTGCATGCAAGGCCTGAACTTCACACAACACTCCCACAAGGGCTTGTCAGACTCCATTTAAAGTCAATGCAGTGTCCCAGCCAATTCACCAATGCATACCATGTTATTCAAATTCTCTAAAAAAAATAAAATAATTATTATTATTATTATTTAATGAAAACAAAGTTTACAGCCATATATTTCTATTAATATACTTCTATTTATTTTCAATCTTAATGTTAAATCTGGTGACAATGCCGTTTACCACAACATGCCCAGAAAGCACGAATGGGTCTAAACAAGCAGAAGGCCGAATGATTTTTCTGTAGTTGTGACTATCATCTGGCATGTGGGACCAGAGGCTCCCCGCCACTTGTGGGCTCCAAGGACACCGTCCTCCCCGCTGGGCCGTCCCTCGTCCCAATCAGAGCCCCGCTGAGCAAATCTGTCACAGGTACGTCACCCTTGGCCCTCACCCAGAGGTCCAGGCCAGAGCTCAAAAGGATTCCGAGGGGAGTGGGGCTTTTAGGGTGATGAAGGGTGCCACCGGTGCGAGGTCGAAGGGGAAGGGCGGGTCAAGTGGGAGGGCCTGTGAATCTGAGAGCAGCAGCTCCAGGGAAGCTGGGAACCCAAGCATAAAACTGCCCAGCGACCATCTGACAGCGTAGAGGGCGATAAACAGAGCCATGCTGACCACTAATGAACAGATAGACAAAGAGATGTGAATCACCTACTGCAATATACACTCCTATTTAAATATTTTCAATGGTGCCAACATGGACTGTTTTTCTACTTGAAAAGTTTTGTGTCTTTGACACCGAAAGGAGGAGCACAGTCCTGGAGTTTCATGTCACTAAAAACCGGCAGCACCTGAACACATCGGTCCCATATGATTCACACAGGAGACACGCTACCTTAATGGCTAAGAAGTTGAGTCCACTCTCATTGGCCAGAGCCTTGGCGATCATGGTTTTTGAGCACCCAGGGGGCCCGTAGAGAAGGACTCCCTTGGGAGGCTGGATGCCCATGCGGGAGAAGGCCTCTGGGTGCCTCAGGGGCCAGTCCACAGCCTGCTTCAACTTCAGCTTGACGTCGTCCATTCCGCCGATGTCCGACCATCGTACCTGTGACGGCAGAGTCATTGACGACAGCAGTGTGATGTCTCTCTCTCTCGCGCACACACACAGTATTCCTAAAGGTATTGCTGTTAGAACAAATTCTGGAAGTAGAGGAGCATAAGACCCAACCGCAGAACAAGTTTGGAGTCAGAAAGAGAAGAACTCGATAAAGCTTCTGTTCAGGAAGCCCTTATGAGGACCTTAGGGCATGAAGCATCCCAGGACGTTAGGGGAACTGAAGCGACAGGGCCTCGAATTCCGAGGCGGAAACATCAGCACCCATCATGTCTGGCAGGACTGCACAGATACAGCGGGGGCAGGGCCCCCATGATGCCAGAGAAGTCGCCTACCGCAGACAGGCAGGAAACATACAGCTCAGATCTAATAAAAGTCTATGTGGAAAAGGCTAGTCAGGACACTTTGACAGGGGAAATGGGGGGGGGGGGACTCCCACAAGTACAGACTTGAGGAACAGCAGGGGAATCTGACAGGTTTAACAGGGGAGGCAGAGTCATGATAACAGCGAGGGAGAGGAAACCCGTCTTAAAGTGATCGTCGTGACAGATGAGCCCCAGCACCCTGCCCTTAAAACCTAGAAAGGGTGCCGCCACAACTGCCTACATTCATTTAAACACGGCTACAACCTCCACCCCCCATCTCCACAGCACCGTGACCCGTCACAGGCCACCGGGGGGCCATCTTGAGTGCAGAGAGCGCCTGATGGAAACCTGGCGTGCGGCCACGCGCTGCAAATACCACACGACGAACACGGAGCAACAGAACGCCGGCGACCGGCACTGCCGCCGACTGCTCGCTGTAAATCCCTCAGCCTGCAGAAACGGCCGAAACAGGTGTGTAGGCGCGATGCAGAAAGAACCGGCGTGCCTCGTACATCTGCATTTCTAACGCAGGGGGTGGGGGGGGGGGGGGTTGGGTAGTGGGCGCTTAGGGGCCAAGGATCAAACTAAAGATTATGGCTCCTCTGTCAAAACAGGAGGCTGAAGGAAAAGGGGCGCAGTCACACCTCGCGGTCCCCATTTCTCCCTGACAGGATGTGCACTTTTTAAACCATTTTAAACCTAAAATGGTTTAAACCTAACAAAAATCATTACTTCATTCGTTTACAGAAAATATATATCACATTAGAAACAAATGGAAGTTTTAAAGTAAAACATTAATTTCAAGTATTAATAAACTGATAGCCAAATTATAGTTCTAATAGAGCTGTTCTGAGTAAAAACGGTGACGAGGGTGTCAATTACAGTGCCTCATCGAAATATCAAAAGGTCCTCTCCCTGATGCTTGTCCAGCTTTAATCAACCTTAAACAAACAGATCAGAAATAAATGTGTTCTTCTGCAGCCGACCGCTCAGCTGGGGTCAGTATCTGAAGTCCCTCTGTCTCCGGCATCTGATCACCTAGACTGGCCTAAGACATCGATCACACCAGAATTGTCCAGCCTGCTTTCAATAAACACCTACGATGCTGGCATGGATCTCTTTTGTTAGACGCAACACCAGTCTTCAGTTGGTACTTAGATGCCTTGTTCTACATTTTCATGCATCCATTTCTTGATAACTATTGTGTTGCAGTTAGATAAAAGTAAATGAGATGAAAGCATAGAAACAAAGTAAGAACAGTCAATTGATTTAAACGATAGCTTAAACACCTCCAACTATTGCAGGTACCCAAATGAAACGATTTTTAAATTCAAATACATATAAGTATCTCTACTTTTAAACCAACCATCTGAATAACAGTGAGGAACTGGCTCACTCCCTGGCACAAACCCAACACGGACCTTGGGCACGTCGACGGCCACTTCTCTCATGGCGCTGGGTTTGGCCACAGACATGGCCTGCTGGAGGTCCTCCAGGGTGACGGTCACCGCATCCATTGCATGCTCGTCCAGCAGATGGGGGTTGGCGCCCAGTGCCCGCCGCAGCGCATGCATACCTGACACAGAAGGAATGCATCACCCAGAGAAGAGATCTGCATTATACTCAGTCATGGTCTGCCAAACCAACACCCGCCACTTACTTGTTTAACCCTGTTTGCTTCCCAGATGGTTACAAGCATTAAAGATATATAATTAAATAACCTATTTAACATTCATTCGACACATAAAGGAAGATACGACCTTTTCGTCTAAAGCATTAAAACAAAATGCTCCAGGGGTGCTGGAAAAATATTTGACCTTGTGGTTTGAACCAAAGCTTCACTGTCACATAGAGAGCTCAAATATTGCAAATTTATTTGTTTTGTAACAAAAATCATTACTTCATTCGTTTACAGAAAATATATATCACATTAGAAACAAATGGAAGTTTTAAAGTGAAACATAAATTTCAAGTTCTAATAAACTGAAAGTCAAATTATAGTTCTAAAAGAGCTGTTCTGAGTAAAATGTTTATTGACATTTTAATTCATAACACCTTTGCGCTAACATCTGAGATCTGTGTTTAGTATCCTTTTGGCAGCCAGTGAGTACAATTGGAATTAACAGCAAAATGGCAAGAACAGAACTGAATGAGTCAGTCAAAAAAAATTATGACATCTAATAAGAAGAAAACGTCTTTTTGGAAGACGTGTACATACGTGAAATGTTGCTTGTCAATGGACTTTTGTTATGTATTCTGGAACATTATTACAGAATTAAGCAAGACTTTCAGTGAGCATTGTATATTGTCTTTGACCATTGAAAACCAGGTATGTCCACCTTTTCATTATTGTGATTTTTTTTTATTATAGATGGAATACGCCCACCCTCCTATGTCTGCTGACAGGGTCTGGCATCTAATTGACCAACGCAAAGAAACTTTATGAAGCCATCAATTTAACTAGTGTTTATGTTGGTACTAGTTAACATTTGCATTCATAATGGTCATTTCAATGGATTACTTCATATGTCTATTTTTAACAACATTGATAGCTAGATAGCTAGCAAACATCATTGTTAACTGTGAATATAAAGAGAGATTACTTTGCATCTTATTGACACTGACATATTTGCTTGGCTGAAAATCCATGCAAGTCCATTTAAAACATTAAACTGATGTCGCTGTAGGTTTCTATTTATGGTACCAAAGGTGTCTCATGACATTGCTTTATATTTACTTTGTAAATGTAGTTTCTGAGAAAATGCATTTTTTCCACACTCCTGAAATAATGGATTTTGGGAGATACGCATTTTTCATTGGACAACAACAATATGTGTCTGTGCATGTCTCAAAAGAGCTAAATGGTATATATGAAATCTAAAGAATTCCACCTATACTTGTTCTCGTGCAAAAGGTAAAGAATTTAATTTAATTTCCAAACAACAACTCGGGCCTTGTTGTTACCAACACTGTCCCAGCCAGCAGACTGGGACTTCAAGGCCCTGCTTTATGGGTCCATAGTGCACTGTGCGCAGCAATGCAATCATCGTCTGTGTGGCGTCTGCTCTGACTCGGGAGGTTTCAGCCGTGACTCGCAGGTTCTGACTGATCCTGCCCGTCTAAAAGGTGCGGAAATCCAGCTTAACCTACACACTACACAGGGAGACAAAGGCCAAATCTCTCCTAGTCGTCTTTTTTCTTCTGTATATAATTATCAGCCACATGAAAGAATAGTAACACTAAAAAGAAAGAAAAAAAATCAATCCAGTCTGCCAAAGAGCAGTCCCAACCTGTTGGACAAAGGCAATTAATATTAATTCACGCGCAATTTCCGTTTTGTTAAACGCCTGGCATGGTACAGATGCTACTAATGCTTGTCCTTTGTCAGCAGAGATCTGTGAGCCCAAAAAGGGATTTACAACGACAGATCAATGCTCAGTATTACTTTTGTAGTTGTTCTGGGCCTTGTCACACAAGGACATTTACCCCATTATTCACTGGTGCTGTTTATAAGCACTAAACACTAAGGAAATGCAGGTAAGTGTTTCAGGATGTGGGTTCCCCTCTAGGTTTGAGCAAATTAAAACTGACAGAAGTGTCCTTAAGCATCGCGCAACCCGCTGAGCACAGTCTACAATTCAGCAATGTGCTCAGAATCAGGACAATGCATGCAGAACATTCCGGGACAGACACTGACAAGAACATTTCCTCTCAGAAACAGATTAACACTAAACAAATCAGAATGCTGATCAATTTGAAGCATCTACCATGTATATATAAAAAGAACATAAAGTACAAGCAGGTTTAATCGCCCCGCCCCACCCCACCCCCACCATTGTCCAGATTCTGCAACCTTTAATGCCCCAATCGTGGCATTAGGGCACAATTTCCCTCCCTCCTCCCCAGTTTCCAAGACAAGATGGACTTCATGCCCCCCACGCTCTCCTCAGATGGCCAGGCGGAGGCAGACAGGAGGGATTTACCATCAGACAAAGCTGCATCCTGTTTATATTTTCAGAGGATCCAAGCGAGACTTTCAACAACACAATTAATGGCGCAGCAAAGGCGCAAGGTCAGCATGTTCCATCTGGGGGCCTCGCCGCATGCCGGGAACCCCATGCGCCTGTTCCTCGCGGCCGGATGAGACGGCCATCACTTTGAATCAATGCCCCAGGGCAGCACAGAAACATCTGCTATGGTCCTGGTCAAAACGGCCGAACCATGACGGCGTCACAACTCCCGGCCCGAGGCCTGGAAACAGTTTCCTCGACCCGGTCTGCGTGAGCCTGGACAATCCCACAAATAGGTGTCGCAACGCGGACTGAGAAAAATACTGCGAGATTTATGGCCCGCTCGTAACGCACTAAAGATGGACGCAGGCAAAATGCGCACAGTGGTGTGCACACATATGAACGTTTACATGTTTGTCTGATGGAGTCAGAGCACAGTTGGGCTGAGTGTTTCTCCACATGCTGAACAAAGCCCCGCTGGGGGAGGTCACATGGAGATCAATGCTATGAGCTAACCCCACTGTGCTCGAAACCCCAGCAACGAGAAACAGCTTTGTTTCCTCTCATATGACAACACTGGGGGAAGACAACAACCATAGCAAACCATCCCAAAAGTGAAATACAATTCTCATGATAAACGGACTCGTGATAAATTTGTCAAGCCTCCCGCTAGGGACTGCTGTTGATGTTACTTATGCTATGTTCACTTTTAACGCCATGCCAGCTACTAGGGTTAAATGCGAAAGCATATGGATATTAAAACAGACTGAATAACTATAAAATATTACACACAGGTAAACAATCTAAATAAGATTAGCTTCTGATAAATAGCTATTAAAATAATAATATGCCTTTATTAAAAACCTCTTTTAAATACTTACTAAAATGATATCTTTACCTAAGGGAGTTTAAAAAAATGACAGCGATGTTATTGTGATGGTGGCAATGTTAGCGATGCTCCTTCATTAACCGCGGCATGAAGCTGACACCAGATTGCTTTGACAGCTACATGCATTTTAATAGCCCAGTCAGCAATTAGGCTAATAAGACCATTAAGAAACACATAAACCGTAAAAACTATATTGAACTGGGGATAAGGGATTTGGGGCCTTATCAGATTCCAGATCCCAGTACTAAGGCCAGGGAACAAGGGCCCACCCATATGTATACAAAAAAAATTTTAAATTTACCGAAACATAGCAATAACAGAAAACCACAACCTGAGATGGTTGCGCAAAGGTTACACGTCATGAAGACTCCTGTACTTTAAACTAGAGGTGCACCGATCCAATATTCTGGATCAGTATGAGCACCTATCGATACCTATTAGATGGATAGGGTATCGGCCATATGTGATAAGAGGGTGAAGATCTCGAAGAACTACTAGCACAGTGATTTTCAATTTCTGTAAAGTTCTGAAAGGTGGGAGTAGCATTAAGTGGAAAATCCCACTAAACAAAACTCACGCAATCGTGTGAGACAATGCAATCGATATGAAAAAAGCAATGGATGATTTGGGAGTTGAAAGCTTGGGCTGCTTTGCATACCCGCTACAGCTTGTGATACACGAGTGTATTGATGTTGCCAGTGGGCGAAAAGTTGTGGGGCATTTAGTGCAAATTCTGGAGAAATGAGAGAAAATTAAACTGAAGCATTACTTATACCTAACATTAAATTGCTATATTAATTAAATTATACGGAGTCTTACACATAAATGAATGATCACACTCCCTTCCACACAGTGAGGCAAACCCAACAGCTTAATAATTAAACATTGGTATCCGATCAGTACTTGGTATCGGCCAATATCCAAAGCCCAGGTACTGGGACAGAAAAAGGCAGCTCGGCGCATCTCTACTTTAAAGTCTTCCTTCAAGTTTTAATAATGTAAACCAAGCAAACAGTTGTGACTACACCTTGGTCAAGTTTTTCGATGAGAAACAGCTCATCCATCCATTTTCCAACCCGCTTATCCTGTTCAGGGTCGCGGGGGTCCGGAGCCTATCCCGGAAGCTACGGGCAC
>JAODKL010000114.1:56369-69977 GCA_026780765.1 Petrocephalus schoutedeni
GGAACTGGGCCGGATTCGAACCCTGGTCCCAGAGGTGTGAGGCGACAGTGCTACCCACTACACCACCGTGCCGCCCCAGAAACAGCTCCTTTGAGGTTAATGTCAAGACTGAGCCATGACCATACCTAGGATTTCAGTGCCAGGCACCTCACAGGTTTCACGATGCCAAACTCCTGCACAGACACAATTTGCAATGAGAGGTTTCCCTCCACAACCGACCCTGAATCAGTTCCAGGGTTTCGTTGCAAAATGACCAGAGTCAGGAATGCCAATTCCAGACCAATGCGAGCGTGCAGCCTCACCCAAACATCATGGTGACCCAGAAGTTTGCAAGACGCACAGAGCAGGCATCAAGGTCAGGATGCATGCTTAGAACGACTTCTCTGCCCCAATCTATCCAACTTAGAGAGCACATGTGGTTTAGTTAATAAAACATCCGCTGCATTGTTTAGCACAAAAGTTGAAGAATAAAAAGTCAAAACATGAAAACCAAAACCGTATGTGGATTCCTGTTCCCCCACCCCATTTTCATTCCCCTGAATGTTTTGAATTCACCAGCAATCTGGAGGGAATCGAGGCTGGAGGCCCCCTCTTCAAGCACACCAGTTTGAAAACTCGGCGCTAAGAGGCATTTGCTGGCCTAAAGGGTTAAATGCCAAGGCATACTTTTAATGATTAGGAAATTATTCAAGAGGGGGTAAGAACAGCCTGGAACCGGCCATTTTGTGGTCGTCGACCACGCATGTTCCTAATTACGACGTCCCGAAATAGCATCCCTTGGGCAGTGAACACACACCAGAGGGTCATCCTCAGCAAACCGCCGTGTTATCGTGGCCAAGAGAACGGAAAGCAAAACGCTTCAAAGATGTCAAAAAAGCATTTTGAGGGAAAGCCTACACTCGCCCGGAGTGTTCCAAAGTAAACATGCTAGAGGTAGGCTCGCACTGGAAAGTGCAGACTTGCAGCGAAGTCGCTCCGCGGCGCATCGCAGGCAGCCGGGGCAGCAGAGCTACCTTCCTCGAAATGCATGCTGAGAAACCCTCAGCACGCCTCCCAGCTGCCTGAGGCACGAGAGAAGACTCCTCACCCCCTGCCTTCTCTCCTCAGTCAGTCTTCTGACCCTGACAAGGACCCCAGTTTTAATGTAAACATTTACAGTACGGACATACATCTGTCTCTAAACAGAAAAAAACGACCAAGAATAAGCATTTACTGGAAAACCCCCAATTCCTATCAAAAGAAAGACGAATTATTTGAAGGATCGGTCCGAGGCCACCTGCAAAAGGGCGGGACGGGGCCCTCGCTCCCCGCCGCTAAATGCGGTCACAATCAAGGCAGGAAAAAACAAAAACACCGCGTACCCTAGGACATCTAAAAGTCGCGTTACCCCCCACCGGGCACTGCGCCATTAGGAAATCTAAATATATTAGAAAATCCAAAATAAATAGGCGGCCGCCGTCCCCGCGTGGCGCACTTCCGGCCGGCTCGCTGCACCTGTATTTATAATAACCGACAAGTGTCACGCGGCGCTGACGCGCGTGCCTGGGCGCACGCGCGCGCCGAGCGGGCGAGCCGGAGCCGCGCGGACATTTCCGGACATTATAAACACGTGGGCTGGAGCGGACCTCGCGCGCCGCTCCGCCAATATTTATGCTGGTCCCGACCGAAATGTCACACAAAGCCGTACAAGGCGAGGAGGGCTGGTGGAAAGCACTATATAAGGAAGGCAGCCTTTCTAAACATCATCTAGCATTTAGCTGTGTTTATGTCGTTCACGTCTTCACTCCGGGATTTATATCAAATACTGCGTTGCGTTTCGATTTCTATTTTTTAAATAAACATTTCAATGCAATGAAATTTCAGAATCAGATTTCCCCCCAAACATCGTAGGCCATTAATTAGAGATTAAAAGTGGGGCAGGTATAGATATACACAGATTTCGATTTATTCCTTTTTTTGTAACAGAAGAAAACCACTCAGTCGGACACGAGCAAACATGAAAGATAACGTATACGAATATATTTTCGTGAAAAGTTCAGCAAACAAACTTTTTTTTAAAAAAAAAAAGAAATTATGTGATGACGGGAATGGCGCTTCACTTGATCGCTGCGTGATTATAAACCTGCGTCTTTCTGCACAAAGCCCCTGCGTCTCTTCCCGGGCTGTTTAGGAACATACGCATCAGTGTACACAGACAAGCTGCATCCTAATTCATACTGTTTGGACAGAAGAAGTGATCCATCTACCCCTAAAGACGCAAAAATCATCCATCCAGCACTTCGCCGCTGAAAGAGGAACCAAAACGGAACGTCAACACGAGTCAAACACAGCGAGCGTCGCGCAGAGACGACAAGTCCCGTGGGGAAACAGATTAAAAAAAATAACTGGAATCACTCAGGACTCGTTGCTGAACCGTTTTTATGACAGATCATCATAAAACCTTAGCAGAGGCCAAAACTATTCACCAAATTCCAGTAGTACCAAGAGTCCCCACAAGAGGTCAACAATCAAACATGCATTTGCCGATTGGACGAGAGTGCACTAAGCCAAGGCAAGGTAATTCAGAACATTACATATCAAAAGGCCGTTTTGTTTTGGTTATTAATATTCGAAACATGTACTGCCATAAAGAGTAGAGGCCGATATAGTAGTGAGGATCCTGACATTACAGAGGTGTTTCTCTAAATAAATGTGGACCTTCAGCATGCATTTCTGAAGCCACCTCGATTGCTTTGAGTTTGCCTTGGTGTCCGTCTTGCTTTTGCTTGGGGAGGGTGGCACGCTCCCGCAAGGTTAGTGCAGCATAAAAATAGAGAGGGGGGGGGATTTGCATGGGTGTGACGAGGGGATAAATTAAGCAGGGCACTATTGTGAGGAGAGAAGGATGTGAGGCTGGGTCCATCTTTGAGGGTGAGCAGCTGGACAAGGCAACATGAAGCAGTGCTCCCAAATGCCCCTGGGGTGGGGTGGGGGGGGGGGGGCATGTTCCTTTTCATTGTTACCTGAAGAAAGGAAACAACTGCAGCCCCTTGTACTATAAGTAAAAAAAATCTTTCCTTCTGAGATGTTAAGAGGAAAAAATACTGACAATGCTAAGCCGGACTGATCATGAAGCACAGTGAGCCACGAGGCCGGAAAGCTGGGAGACCTTAAGGGGAACCTGGAGACTTTCCAGAAGCATCCGTCCATCGTGCATCATCTGAATAGTGGCACGTATTTGAACAAAACGCTTTAAATCAGTTTTGGTGACATTTACTCAGGCGACTCCTTGTTTTAAGTTGGTGTGCTGAACATGTTAAGTTTCCACACTTCAGGCCTCCGATATGGTCGATTCAGTTAATTGTCACACAGTGGAGACCCTTAGTGGCTGGTCTGGTTGCTTTGCACTGACTGCGGGATGTGGTTCTGAGTACGATCTGCCCTCTCCTTGTAACAGACGAAGGCACAGGCTTGGGCCGGACGATGCAGACCACACGCTGGGCCGAAGGAACCCCATTATTCAAGTCACAGGCAATTCCTGGGAAAAGCCGGATCCGAGTTAGAGCTGCTCCGCTCATTGGCGAGGGTTATCATCTACTGGACTCGCACTGGGGTCATATTTGTCTTGGTCTTGTACCGGGAGCGAGAGCGAAAAGCTGCCCCCCCCCCAGACCGGGGGCTATCAAAAAAACACTGCAGAGGAGACCGGTCTCCACGCAGGCGGTAAATCAGCCTGCCGGCCAGCACGCATCCACTCGAGGCCAGCTGGTAATGCAATAGGCCCGGTCGCCAGGACCACCCAGCGTCCTCCAGCTAGAGGGGTGGAAGAAACATACCCTGGACGTACCGGCGGGCCGTCACACGCCCCAACATCCAGCCTCTTTCAGTGCGCGACAGCAGACTGCCCGATTCCTCCTCTCCGAGTGCTCCAGTATTCCCATCTCAAATAAACCATGGAAGTTAAGAGGCTCTGAACCAGCCGAAGAAACTCCAGAAACGGCTCTTAATGGGATTGCACGGAACGTTTTACCCCAGAATATATAAAAAAGAAATGTCGGAGGGGACCTAAACCATGGGTGGAAAATATACCGGTATCCTGTCCAGGGTGTTCCCCTGCTTCCTGAGACAGGCTCCAGGCTCAATGCCCCCCCCGGCTAGATGCAGCAGCCACGGAAAAGGGACGGATGAATGGGATACAGGAGCTATGGAAGAGGGACGGATGAATGGAAGAATTACTCCATCTGCTCCACCTGTAAATCTGTCCCGGTTCTGGTTGGCTGCAGGGTCAGCCAGCTTCCAGTCCTACACATGCACACTAAAGTAGCGATGGACGCTAACAGATCTAGCCTTCTGTACCGGCGCGGAGCTCGCTAGCGGTTCTGTGGCACTCACCTGCCTCCTTGCAGACGGCGGCCAGGTCCGCCCCAACGTAGCCATGAGCGGCATCGGCCAGGGCGGTCAGCTCCGCTTCGGTCAGCCGGCACGGCACCGAGCTCAGCTGCTTCCGCAGAATGTCCGCTCGGTCAGCTGACCCGGGCACCCCCACCTCCAGCTCCTTGTCAAAGCGGCCGGGCCTCCTCAGGGCAGGGTCCAGGGCATGTGGACGGTTGGTGGCCCCTAAGACCAGCAGATGCCCATTGTGGTCCTCCTGAAAGGTTGGGGGGGGCACAATAAGCAGTTGCTTTCACACCAAACCTGGGCCCAGTTTACAAGTCTTTGGCTTGGCTGTCTCGGCCTGGAACTTTTGTAGTTCCTGCCACTTTCCATGTGCCACTTTCCCACCACAGAACAGGAACTGGAACCTTTGTGCTAAATAAGCATAATTTCATATGAAACTACACCGCCACACCAGAACAACTGAAGATAAATCAGTTGCTGGTTTTGCTGGTTATTCATTAATTACTGGGGGGGGGGGGGGAGGCTTGCTCACAATTAAAACGGGACACAGCCCTTTTTTTATATTTTACTTATATGACCCGTGACATGTTCATGATTCTTATTAAATCTGGCCAGCAGATTGATTTTTCGTTAGCGGCGGTGGTTGTGGTCAGCCAATCAGCAAGTGATCACTGTAACCACCCCCCCAATAATTTGTGTTCGAATGGAAAGTTCCTAGTCTGGAGGAGGTACTAAAAAAGGGTTCCATAACTGCCACTGAGGAACTAGAATCGGGCCGAGTTCCTGCAGTGTGAACATGACAAAAGTCCCCAGTTCCAGAAAAAGGTTCTTGCTCTAGGAAAAAGTTCCAGCATGTGTAAAAGTGTTTAGTGACACAGTAACAACTGGTCACACACAGCTGCTAAACAGCCCAAAGCTGGCCTAATGCCATATTTTATCAAATAACTGACAATCCCCAAAATAACCAATAAAGATCAAGGCAAAGTCTCTTAATTAAAGTACTTAATGGAGAGATGCCATATTTGAGGGCTGTACAGCAACCGATGGCAGCCCTGTGACATGGGAGTGAAGGTGAATGCCAAATTCATGGGCGCCGCACGAGCTGGCTGCCCGTCACGGCCACGCTTGCTCTCATGTGGAGAGCAAGGTTGGGGGAGGTGAGAAGAGAATTTCCCCATGGGGATCAATAAAGTATCAATTAAATAACTCCAAACTTAGCCTGATTACTGCTACCAGGACGACCAGATGCACACCCTGGGTATGGGAGGGTGGTGTGTCGCTAAGCCTCAGTGCCCGTGATCAGAAGGTCACTGGTTCAGGCCACGGCAGAATAGTCACATGACCGTGAGCCCCTGAGCAAGGGGGCGCTGCATGATGTGTCTGACCCTGCACTGCGAGCCCACCAGCCGCAAGCTTGCATGTGTCTGTGAGTCTCTTGAGAGCAAGATGCTATACACCCTATTCACAAAGGGTACATACGTGGTATCACTATTCTATATACCCTATTCACAAAGGGTACATACGTGGAATCACTATTCTATATACCCTATTCACAAAGGGTACATACGTGGTATCACTATTCTATATACCCTATTCACAAAGGGTACATACGTGGTATCACTATTCATTGGGGCTGCATGCGGAGCTCGACTTCTGAGGCTGTACTGATAGTTATAAATTACACCCCCCCCCCCTCCATCTTCCCCGACCCCCAGTCCAAGCCCAGGGAGACAGAGGAGCCGGCCAAAGCGGGGATAAATTATGGCATGCACTGGAATTCATACCAGGAAGTCCATTCGCCAGATTCCGAGAAGAGCGTGATGTGCCAACACCATGAGCCTGCTGGGCTGGAGAACAGATGAGCAGGGGGGCTGCCCCCTCCCACCCAGCACAGGTTATTTACATGAGATTCCAACCCGGCGTCCAGTCTGAGCCAATTTGGCAGGTCGCGATTTGATGGGCTTAACAGGTGAGATCCATCTGAGTGTCTCCAGCTGAGCAGAGTCCTACCTCTCCTCAAGCCGAGTTCACCGGCTGACTAGGCCATGTCAGGACACGAAAGATATTAAGGCCTAAAGTGAGTATAAGGAGTGTGGTGGAATGGGCAGGAAAGACAGGTATTTAAAAGGGCCCTCATTTTACAACCGATCCAACAACCAACCGGTAACGAGGGCAGGCCTACGGTGGATGCAAACCCCTGTTAAAATGCCAGGCTTTTGTGATGCAAAAAATGAGACCACGATAAACCATTTCGAAACTTTTTCCACCTTTAATGTAAGATTCCCCCCCCCCAACGTACCGAGCCAATCCCGTCCATGAGGGTGAGGAGCGAAGCCACCACGCGCTTCTCCACCTCGTTCTGCGCACCCTCCCGTTTCGAGAAGAGCGCGTCCAGCTCATCGATGAAGATGATCGCCGGCCGCCTGTCGATAGGGACATCAAGAAGTTCCAACATTAGAACGCGGTGCGATGTGGCTCACCGAAATAAAAGCAAGCTCCACTTCGGAACCTCAAGAACTTTCACCTGCTCCAACATTCGGTCCTATTCTTGGACTTCAATACTGGGTGCATGCCTTACTGATACATATAACACTATTATTAATTACTGTGCAATTTATTGATGGCTAAATTTAATTCAGAAAAACACAGCAGCACACCATTGGGAATTTACAATGGCAATTGCGATCTCACCATCCAAATCAATCCCATTGCTACGTATGCCCTCACAACCGAAAGGATTCACAGAGAGGCTGACCGGAGCAAACCAAGTCTATGAAAGTTTTAATCTCATTAAGAGCCTATTACACTTGCTTACCTCTGAGAGGCTTCTACAAAAATCTGTCTCAGCCTTGCCTCCGTTTCTCCATAAAACCTGTAAAAATGATATACAACTATAAATATTCATATCATTTGCACCAAATACATTATTTTAATTATACACTTAATTTATTTTGTTGATTTTCTTTATTGTCCTTGTTCATTTGGAAGGGCACCCTTCCTTAATTCCTCCTATGTAAATGTATTTGCCAGTAAATAAATTATTCAGATTCCAGTTTTGAAAAATGACAAATCTGTACGCAATCACTCAAAGTTCATCCACAATTTAAAATTTCCATACTGACCTGTGGTCTTAATTACCAACATTAATTAAAAGTAAATCACATTGGTAAAAGTCATACAGGGATCGAAGGAAGAAACTGTAATACAGGCTGAGTGTTAACATACTTGCTCATGATTTCAGGGCCATTGATTACAGTCATGTGAGCTCCAACCTCATTGGCTATCGCTCGTCCAATCATGGTCTTTCCTGTCCCAGGGGGGCCATATAAGAGTATACCCCTGGGTGGGGGAATGCCTGTGAAGCAAAAACATGTGTGCGTGCTACAGACATTGAGAAACATACAAATTAGGATAGGCTCCACAGCTGATGATGTACTGCAACCATGCAGAATCCCACAACTAGCTTACAATTAATGAGCATGTCCGTACCATAGCTCTTGAACAGTTCTGGATGTTTCAACGGAAGCTCCATTGTCTCCCTGATGACGGCCAGCTGACTGCTGAGGCCCCCGATCATGCTGTAGGTGACCTTGGGAACCTCACTAGCATCTTCTTTGCTCTGTCGAGGCTGCTTTGCGAACCTGATCTTGGTCAGTGGGGAGATGAAGTAAAATGTGTCAGCACTCCCTCGACCACCAGGGGGCGCCTCACATGGTCGACCGCTCCCTGCTTGTTCCGCAGGTGAGGCTGGCACAGGCAGGGAATTATCAGGCGAGCTGATGTCATTACATGCTTGCAGGGAGGGGGTCTGAGGCTTGCAGGGGGTGCTGAAGTTAGGACCCAGATCTGCATCCTCAATGTTCAGACTGCTCAGCTGCAGTGAAATGTCTGTTGCATCGGGGTCAAGGGCCAGACTTTCTGAGCACATGGACTCGCCTTCTGGTTCACATGGAGCAGCCGCCTCCAAGGTAGCCCCATCCACCCCCGTTAATTTGTCCACTCTTAGACTGCACGGTCGCCCAAAGAAGCTGAGGGCCAGAAGATTTCCTGGAAGTACTACTTTCCCATCTGAAAGACAGCAGCATCAAAGATCCTTTATAAGCAGCTAGTCAATCCGGGTGCTTAAATGATTCACCACTGAGGCTTCCAAAGATGAAACAATTTAAAAGGCATTTAAAAAAAAAAAAAAAGTTGACTTTGTATAAAATATAAAGCCTCACCGACAGACCGCAGAACGAAGTCCGAAAACTCATCTAAATTGAGGGTATCAATATTTTGCCTGCAAGAAAAATAAATAATAATAAAGTCTTAATTATTTCATTTATTTGTATTAACATAGCAATTCTGGAGCTCCAGCCTAGTTGTTATATGTAAATATACCAGCAGATGGCGATAGTGACTCATTTTCTTAACGCGAGATGTTCAGAATAGTCCATCAAAATAATCTAAGAGATAAACAATCAATTTATATAATATAATTAAAATGAGACACTTAAATCCATTTTGTGTTTGTGTTTCAACATAAACGTGCTTATTAAATCAGACAATTTTGCAATCTCAGCAACTCATGTAAATTTAATTCCCATAACCAGCAGTCCTTTCAACTACTTATATGGCAGAGGGTGACAGCAACCCTGGAATCGATCCCAGGAAGCTCAGGTTACAAGTGTAGAAAACACCCTAGATGGGCACACATTCACACAGAATTCACATCAAGGGCAATTCAGTGACCGCAATTCACAGTCAGGAACTGGCAGACTGAGGAACAGCTTTTTCCCGAGAGCTGTGGCCCCCGTCACACCCCTCCCCACTACAGAACACTGACCATTAACTCACCTCACACCTTTGTATTGCTGCTGATATACACTTGGTCACTTTAAATTACACTGACATATAAATTCCCATAATCTGTAAAATAACATTTTTCATCCACTAAACTGTAGACTGCACTAGGGAATATATTTTTATATTGTAATTTACTAATAGTCATCTATTATGTTTATTTTATATTTATACCATGTCTACTAGACTGTTTTCTATATTAATGTTGTACATTAATGTATACCTCTTGCTGCTGAGCTGGGAGTTAACAACCAAATTTTGTTGTATTTTTTTTATACAATGACAATAAAGTCTCTTATCTCTTATCTCTTATTCTGAAACATGGGGTAGAATGAAAGGGAACAAAATTAAGTACTGAGGTCCTGTGAAAAACAGCACTATAATCTAAAAACACCCATTCAATCCAATAAGGAACATACGACAAATAAAAAAGATCCTAAATAGTACAATCTGTGTCTTCATGAATTCAAACAGCTAAACTTTTTTGATCCCAGGGAAAAATTATTTTTAAATTCTTGTGTTAACTTCTATCGCCCAACTTCATCTCAGCAGTGATTTAAGGAAGGATTGGGCTTCCTGTTTTTCTGAGGTAATCACTCAAGAGCTCAACATTACTGTATCCATGCGTTTTACAACTGATTGTGGTTATGGATTAAAAACAAACGGTGTAGCAAGCCCATGATTTAAAACACGATCAGGGCATTTAAAGCTGTTTAGCCATGGTTTATCAACCTGCACACACACATTCACATATAGCAAAGGCTTATAAACACTAAGCAATGGCCAGCTCACTGGAACATAACCCCCCAGCTCCAAGGTCCAGAACCTTACCTAGGGGTGAGGTGGAGCTCATCAGCCTGCAGCAGAGGGCCGGTCAGCGGCTCGATGGAAACCCGGTCCCCCAACTTCACTCCCAGGTTGCGCTGGGTTGTTGCCTGCAGGCCGACCTTGCCTCCTGGGAATGTAGCTGTCGGCCAGGCTGTGCACACCTGGCACACAGGTAAGGAGTATGGGAAAGGGCTGTTATATCAGTCTGCAATTACAATTACTGGCGCTACAGCAACATGCAACATTCTGAGACCTGAACTTGATATTTTTTTTTTTATCAGATTTACAATTAAGAAAATTCAATGGAAATTTATTTAATATTAAAACAATCATGTAGTCTCCATACCTCCTGTTTGCCAGTCGTGCTTGACAGTAGAACCGGACGTCCAATGCAGATACTTGCAGACTTCATGCTGTTTAAACTGAGCTGGACCAGAAACCTCCGGCATTTTTTGGGAACCTTGTCATCAGCTGAAAACGGAATCATAAGTAGGAAGACCAGTTGATGCTTACAATCTCACAAGAATGACCGGAACGCAGGGACAGGAACAAGGGAGTATACGCGAAGCAATGTAATGATGCGCATGGATCAAGATGCTCAACGCAGGTGCAGCGTTAAAAGCAAACCGTAAACCTAAACAAGTTGTTCGAAAACAAAGCAGCTTCATGTGTTTAAGTAAGGTTTTAAATTCGGATGCATATTAGGTTTAAGTTCAAGCAAAAAAAAAATCTTAATATTACCTTTGTCAATGAAGTCGATCACTGTGAATGAACCGGTGCATGTCGCGCTGTCCCCACGCTCAGTTCCCAAAGTGTCCTGTTTCGGAGATTCACCAGGGATGTCAGCCAACACGCTTGAGTTTTCCCCGCTGTTTAACCTCTCGGACTTCCCTTTATTTTTCTTTTTCGATGACATGGTGAATGTAACGCTATAACTGCCCGCCTATGCACATTGTCAACTTAAACATGTGTCCGCTCAGTGCGGCTACTTGCAAAAACTTCCCGGTTAAAGGTCACGCCTCCCGTTACCGTAATTACTATATGCCCTGCACCCATGAATATTTCAGTTGAGATTTACTATGGCAGTCAGTGGTCTGATATCATATATTATTGTGATGCCTTGCAACGCTGTAATCTCAACAATGGACACGCTTACTAAACGAAGACAATGCATTCTTATTTCTTCCAGAAGTGAGCAAACGTATCTGTTGTCGTATCCGTATCCCTGCGATTATGAGTATTACGGTTACATTGCAGATGAAGACGTTTTTTACTGTTTTGTGTAGAAAATGGCAGCGTTAGGTAGCAGACTGTTCCCAATTCTGAAGTACATCCTTACGAAGCACAAATCGGTCTGTCTGCAGCAGTCATTACTTCGAAGGACAGAGCGGTCTTTTTCGTGTTTCGCCAGTAGTTGTCAGCTTCAAGGGACAGATAATAATGACTATGTATTGGCAGGAAAGGTGGACCGGTTCGGGGGTGTCACGGTGGATCTCAGCGATCGCCACTTCCAGCCTGACATCAGTGAAAACGCGTTTCATGTTCTGCTGCGAGGCAAGTGGATCTAACACCCAATGTAACCCAATGCCCAGCTGCAACACCACTCATTTAGATTATGATTTCGCACTGAATGCCCAGCTCTCCTCAAAGGATAATGCAACACGTTGACCTAGACGGTTTATATTAACGTAAACGATCAGCTTCCCAAAGAAAGGTCGTTTGAAAAGTAATCAAATTCAGCCTGAGATCAAAATTACAATTACCGTCTAATGATTAATAAATTGTGACTTGTTCGATGCATTGCATAGTGTGCAGTTCGACTGAATCTTAACCCTGGTTTTTAAAATTTGATGTGTATGTGTGTAGTATAGAAAATGCAAATTACAGGCGTACAATCACGGGGCATCCTGCTAAATATGTTAATGGTTATTGTCCTGTCAGACTCTCTCAGGCAGTGGAGGCTGGACGGTCGAGTGGCAGCCTGGCTGCATGTGCCTATCTCCCAGGGTCGCCTGCTGGCAGTGGCAGCCTCTCACGGTTTCACTTTTCACCACGCCCGGCATGACAGAGCAACACTGGCCCTGTGGCTGGGCGAGGGGGAGAACCGACTGCCTGGCTTTGCTACCCACCAGGTCGGAGTGGCAGGTAGGCACCTAGGGGTGCCTAGGGAGCTGGGGGTTAAGGGCTTTGCTCAAGGGCCCACAGATGTACCGAGGCTGGGCTTGAACCGGTGACATTTTGATCACAGGCACAGAGGCTTAACCCGCTGAACTACACCATACACACAAATTAAGTACTACAGGCAGACAATCACGGGGATTAAGTAGTGTAAGTAATAAGTCAACCAGTAAGAGTAAAATCAACATGTTGTGTGAGGTGATTTCAGTCAGTGACAATTTGCCTGTTATTCACAAAAATCCAGACTCTAGTTTGGAGTGTTTACATTAGGGGAGAGGTCATATGAGTTGAGTCATGCACAGAAGTGGCAGGCCCCAAAGCAAAATTAATGATCACCTGTTCAGTTCCCCCATAGATAGGAACGGCGGTCGGCCAACCGTAAGGGTAAAGCTCTGTTACAGTTAGCGGCATAAAAATAGACACGGGCTGCAGCATCTGTTCCTCCTTATTTCGATAAGTGAGTCGCTCAGAATAGTCAATGAGAACTGATCGTTTTGAAATGGCCACCTTGTGTAACCATTTGGTAAACACGGAGGAAGGGCAGTGTGTAAAAATGACAAAGGCGTACCGTCAGATAAACGAGAAACTGGCAGTGACTTAGACTGAATGGTAGAATATCCTTCAAAAGTAAGTCATAAAAATAGCACTCCAAAGAAAGCCAGGGAAGTAGTTTTGGAGAAGTTGAGTCAGCTCTGGTCATGAGAGGGCTGTTAAACAGTGGTTAGGTGACAAGCCCACAACCAAATTATGTCTTTTACTACAACAGTCACATTTCCCGACCACAGCATATAAAAGTGTAAACAAATTTTTCATTATCTTGTCAAAACTTGGTTATAAAATTACTCAGATCATTCTTACATTTTGAGCTTTAGAAATATATGTGATCCTAGTAAAATATAATGCTTTTTGCACTATTGCACTAAGATATTTATGTACTTTGTAATATCCAGCCACCCAGTATAGCTTCCTTGGTTTTTTTCTTACGCATCCTTTCTACCATCCTTCCCTCCATCAACTCATTCATCCATCTGTCCTCCACCTGCTTTTTCTATGTAGGGTTCTGGAAGGGCCTGGAGTCTATCCCAGATCACAAAAGGCACATGGATGCAATGAGTTTGTACTATGCTATGTTGTAAAATTAAATAATGTGTATACTTTAATTAATACATTCATGTCTTCTTTCTGACTGTGCATAAACTTACCAGCAGAGGGCAGGCTTTCATCCAGAGTCTGTGTATTATGGAAGATGGGGGAGTTAGAACATGTCATAGTAATTGTTTAATATAGTGCACTACACCTGTCGCTGGGCTCAGTACTGGTCCTAGCCAATGTGGCGTCTTAGGCGAGCTTTACCGTTGCCCCCCCCCCTGTCCCCCCCCCCCG
>JAODKL010000114.1:70383-87588 GCA_026780765.1 Petrocephalus schoutedeni
TGCCCCCCCCCCCCCCCCCCCCCCCGTCCAGGACAGAGTGACATTGGCCGGCAAGTTAGCCCCCACCCCCCCAGAAGTTGGCGCCCTAGGTGGCCGCCTATACTGTAGGCTTGATTGGCCCTGACTGGGCCATCTGTGCAGTGGGGGTACACATAAGGATGCAGATGCAGTTAGATCCTTATAGTTCTACCCTTTTCCTAAAAACCGCCATCACCCACCTCCAGTGAGTTCACTGCAAACTGCACACTGACACTGACCACACAGGCTCTTTCCAGAAGCAGTGTTGCTCATTGATGCTGGTGCTGCTTATCCAGGGTGCCATTTCCAGTGTGAATAAGATGGCTGTCACCTCAGCAGGACAACTTCATTGGTTTTATTTGGGTTGGTCCAATTTTTCCTCTACATTCTTGCTTATTAGTCTAATGATTCATCTAATTTATACTGAATTTACATTTGATGAAATATTTCCACAGAATCCAGACTCAGGAAGGTTTCATGTTAAAATTAGCTTAAAATAAACATACTTATCTGTGGTCCAGGTTGTGGAAGAGTTCTTTCCTTGGAAGCATCTAAATGTCATGTTGACGCTGTCTAGGCATAATGTTTCTAAGTATAATCTAAAACATGAATATTGCTGAGCATAATATTTGAATGGGTTTCCTTTATATTTACATACATCCTCAAGATTTTATGGATTTGAAGAACTTGTTTTAAATCCAGCTGCCCATCATTGGCCCCTTATGAATAATGTTTCCAAGTTGATTTTAAGGTCGTTTTCAAATTCCCCCGGTGGATGACAAGAAAGCCATGCGTAAGGAGCCTTATCTGGCCTGAGCAATCGCTGTGGTGTCAATTCACCAGCAGATGTGCACAGTTTCCATCGAAAGCTCTGTATTTTGTCAGAAAGGGGAAAAAAAGAGACTTGTGGAAAGAATCATTTTCTGTCTCAGCAGTGTAGCCTTTACGTATTAAAGAAAAGGAAAAAAAAAAAAAAAAAAAACAAGTGAGACACTGTGACCCAGTGCAGCTCCACTAGGCCTGTTACACCTTGGCGTACATTGCCCACGTAGCTGTCCATGTTGTGACCTCAGAGGTCACATTAAAAACAAACACATTAAAGACGTTAAACAGGTATTGTGGCCGATTAGTGTCCTGACCTTGTGTCCAGATGGTAGCTGGCTCCAGGTGACCAGACCCCTGCCTTTAAAGGATTCAATAAGGCAATTAAGTTGACGTGAGTAAGTATGCTATACATAATAATATAGTATACATAATATTAAAGTGCCCTTTGGCATAAGTGTCTGTTAGATGGCTAAATAAATGTAACTTTGCAGATATGACAATACCAGATGTTTAGGTTGTGTATTATTATCCATGCCAAACAACGCAGATGTTTACATGGGAGCACATTCCTTAAATCCTGTTATAGATGCCAAATGTATATAATGTGTTAACTCCGGTTCATCCCACCCGAAAAGGGAAGGAAGTCTCCTCAGGGTCAGATTAAAGGCTGCACGGTCAGCCAGGACCGGCGAGCGTCTCCAGGAGGCCTTTAATTCCCCTGCGTTGACTACTTGGCCCCTTACCTCATGGCACGTCTCTCAAATTGCGTTGGCGGAAACTGATCTTCCTACACGCCGCACATAATGACAGCCCGAGGGCACCCCACCCTGGCATGGGTGCCTTCGCTCGTCCACCCGCCCAGAGGGCATGACGCAAGTTTCCGCTAGGAAGGCCAAGCTGGGCAGATGAAAAGCCCAGGGCCGCTCGCCCGCCTGCACATCCTAGGTGGGGGGCTGGGGGCTGGGGGGGGAATCGCCAGCATGGCGGAGAGGCAGGAGGGGAAGAGGCTCTGACAGCAGAATCTGTAGAAAAGCAGCCTGTTATCAGCCATCTAAGGCAATGTTTTCTAACCCTGTCCTCGGGGACCCCCAGACAGCTCACATTTTGCTCCCTCCTAGCTCACAGCCAATCAAGAACACCAAATACTTGGTACCTGTATGCTGGGAGCTGGGAGAGAGGAAACGTGAACTGTCTGGGTGTCCCCCATGACTGGGTTGGGAAACACTGATCTAAAGGAATGTCCTTAACAGATTGTAAATTTAAATTAAAAATAAAGCATCCATCCATCGGTCTGTCCATCCGTCTATCTGTCTGTCCGTCTATCTGTCGGTCTGTCCATCCGTCTATCTGTCTGTCCGTCTATCTGTTGGTCTGTCCATCTATCTATCTGTCTGTCCATCCATCAATCAATCTTTCTGTCTGTCTGTCTGTCTGCCTATAAATAACTAGCTGGCTTGCAAAGACTACACAACAAGCAGGAAATACCCTGCAAATGCCTCTTAAAGCCTTTTTAAGGAGTTTGTCAGGCTAATGTGCATTTCACTATTTGTGTCACAAGCTACTCCACAAAAATAACTGGCCAGATCTAAAGTGCAAAAGTAAATGAATCCATACATTCAGTCATTCTCTTTCATGTGTTCTGCTCTTTGCAAATACTGCACTGTGTAGCCACCTTGTCATCTCTAACACTGGAAGCTCAGTTGACATACCTGCTGTTTCTAATCTGAAGCTGTGCAGCTCTGATGTATAGCTGTGCCTGCAATGGCAAATGAGTGATTTGAAAAGTAACCCAGCTGTGCGTCTTGTCAAGGTGCCGTCCTCGACGAGGCCAGTGGAAGAGTCCTCGTCGTTCAAGACAAGAACAAGGTTTGCCTGTCCATCTGCTCATCCTGCTCCCCATCACAGACGTTCTGCCACCTGCTCATGTGCATTGTGCTATGTTTAACGCAGAAAAATCATGCTACAATGTGACCCCCACATTCGTGGTTTCAGTAACTGCAGTTTCAGTCTTCTGCAGTCCAAAAAAAAAAGAAAAATTCCAGAAATAAACAGTTCATAAGTTTCAAAAGTACAGGCTGTAAGCCGGTGAGTACCCACGGTAGGCAAAGACATTTTGCGACAGAACATTTTCTCATTATAGGTTATGTACAGGTACACGATACAATATATTTTGTTGTAGAATGTGTAACTTTTTTTTTTATTTGTTCCTTTGTCCTTTGGGAGAGATACAAGCCATGATTTTCATTGCTTAATCATCCCTTCATACATCGTATTTTTTCATTGCTCAATCATGTCAAGAATTAGGCTAAAACATCAGAATTTCTTTCATTTAAGAGATAGTAGAGTACTGTATAAGAATGTACTTTATAATTACTGTATGTAGGTAATGCCTTACAGCGTGTGATTTACTAATTAAACTTTACCATACATGTGTACCCAAAATCACATTATATATGGGGTCCGCAGATGGTTTGCTATTACCCACGGATACTGGGGGCTACTGTATTTATAATGACCTTAAAATCACACTCTTTACCAAAGGCATAGATTTGGGTATGGACATGTCCCTACTAATATTGTGGGAGTACCATGTCTGTTTATGGGGGCAGAGGGTTTGGGACTGATTTGACCTACGCAACTAGACCTGTGCCCTTGCTCTCCATAATGACCTGACTCTATATAGATAGGAAAATTAGGAGTCAGAACCATAAATGTAAAAAATGTAAATCATCACAGATTCTGATGAATGTATGAAGGCTTCTGCTGTAGCAATTGGGATATTGGAGAGTTTATGCAAACTGTGCCGTTTTTGTATGCCTCAAAATACTGAAAGGTGGCCCACCCCCCCTTCCCAGCTCCCCCCACTGCTAAAAATGGCTGCTGTTAAGCGGGTTTATTTAAGGAGCTTTTCTTGGATCCAGGCTCTGTGACGCCTTGTGAGAGGGTTTCTCCTCGTTCACGCTAGTCCCTGGCTAACTCAGACTCCATGGAAACATACGGGCTGTACTCCAGTCTCTGCATTAATACGAGACTGGCATCCTTTCTGCAGTGAATATTTGTCATAGTGCCCTGCTCAGTTTTTCTTTCTTCACAGCCATTTTAAGGTTTCCACTGTAATTGAAGTGTCCATATCCTCAGCTTGGATAAACCTAATGGGCCAGCAGAGGAAGTGGAAGAATTATGGGCAGGACTCTCCCAGCATGCAATTGGCTTCCTCGAAATGTAGGTCTGGCTTGTTCAAGAATAAGCCCATCATTCATTTAACAGACACTTTTGTCCAAAGTGAAGAAATTTTGGAGTCTGTGTGCATGGGTCTTAAGGTCTTGCTCAAGTTCCCACAGGTAAAATGATTGCTTAGCTGGCCATGGGATTTAACCCAATAGACACAGATTCCTAACCCAGTGAGCTTCTGTAAGAAGAAAGTTGATGACCATGGGCGTAAATTGCAGAGGGGATGGGGGGTCGAAACCCATCCAATAATCAAAACTGGCTAATACAACCCCCCCCCCCCCCCCCCCCCCCCAATAAACATGTCTCCCCCTAAATGGGTGAGGACCTCAACCCCTCCAGTGTTCAAACCAAAGTTACGCCCTTGATGATGACTGACAGAGTCTGTGGCCATCCTGTGCAGTTAGTGTGGAGGCTGGTGCCTGCGAAGTATAGAAGTAGGCTTTTTGCATGTCGACTCCTCAGCCTCATTTTCATAGGGACTAGGAAACACATCTGTGAAAAAAACCCATTTTTTTGGACAGGGAGCAGATCCAGAGGACATGGGGACTGCAGGATGGAAAGGGCCAGTTCTGTTGGCACCCTTGAGTTATTTCCGGCAGGCAAAAGGAGCACCTTAAAAATCCATTTTATAACTCAGTGTTTCCCAGTCTTGTCCTTGGGGACCCGCAGAGTCTACGGTTCATACTGGGAGCTGGGAGGGAGCAAAAATGTGGACTGCCTGGCAAGAAACTAGGGGGAAGCAAAAATGTGGACCATCTGTGGGTCCCTGAGGACCGGGTTGGGAAACACTGCTCTAACTAAAATCGCAAGGGCTTCCACAAGAGTCAGACCACGGCTCCCAGGCTCTCCCACGCTCTCCCACAGGCTCTCTCTGACTTGCTGTGAACTTGCTTTATGCTTAATACACTTATAGAGGGGCTTGCCCCTGATGACACCCTCTCCCTGAAACATCTAGCTTCTCTCCATGTTTCACAACACTACATCTGACTGTTTTTCTAAGTGTTCAATGGCCAAAAGTGGGGCGTGGCCTGACAAATGACACTGGATGTAAGAGTTTGGCAGGGAGTATCCCCAGGCCGTGACTTACACTCTTTCTTCATCGCTAGACTACTGCCAATACAGCCTAAGCGAGCTGCATACTGGACCTTTTTCATTCACGTTGAGTATCTCTCATAGGGTTACAAATGTAGTCTCCCTCCTCAGACTTAAACCCATGTCCTCCTGGTCGTGAGGGCCACCATCTGAAGCTCCATGCCACCCCCGAGGGGCCCCATGCAGAGAGCCTGGCCTGCTGCCACTGGCCAGCATATCTTGGCAAGAGGATGCCGGCCAGAGTGGTTCCAGTTTATGTTTCTCGCTGGAGTAGCCTGGAAGGTGTCCGCGGCGTGACGTCAGTTCGGGAGCATAAAACGGGCGTGCGGCTAGGGGTCTTAAATCTCTATTTTCTGTGTGGAGAATGTGGTCAATGTCCTCAGCTGGATCCAAGATTTCTGATCTTTTTCTTAAACTGCACTGCAAATCACTTTTTCCCCCAATGCATAAGTTTTGTAAAAAAAAAAAAAAAAAAAAACGCTGGCTATCTTTATCCAACAAGAAACAGATTATAAAAATGCACATAAAGTGTTATTTTTTGCATATTATCATTGCAAGTACAGTTCTGAACAACTGTATGTCTTCCAGTATTTAGGTTCATTAGGTTAATGTTTGCTGTAAACAGGCGCTGACCGACTTCATTGATCAGAACCACACACCACAGTTTTCATTTCCAAAATATATTTATTTTATTGGTAATAGTATAAGTTTCCTCAAAAGCAAAACCTTACATTAGCATTGCAGCATGTTACAGCGCTATGTCGTGTCTTTCCGTTATATCGGTAATATTTGAGACTTTTATCACCGCTGGATTTTTGGAACACAGCAATTGGCTCTATCTTACATACATATATTCAGTATGACGACACGTACACAACAGCAACATCATAATTTATCCAGCAGCATATTTCATTTCTTAAATACAAGATAAGACATATAATCAGTAGAACACATTTTTTTCCATCTCAAGCTCAGAGAGAAATATTACCTTAGAATCACATTAGAACTACAGACTCACTTACAACAAATAGCCCATCCCAGTAAAATCAGCAGGAGTTGCAGCATGATGTCCTTTATGGAGCAAGGTCCTGAATGTACTCTGCTGATTTTCATTACAGACTAAAAACGCATGGAAGTTCCCTGGTGGTCTCTCAAATCTGGGTGAGAATATTGGTAAGTAACATATTTGGTGTTTTGTTTACCTGCCAGGACCACTGCCCTCACATTCTAAGCACAGTGACACCTTTTTAACACCTACAGTCTATATATCACAAAACCCAAAATGTCAGTCATATTATACCCCAAACTTGAATTCACTCTCACACTACACAATATACTGAAATTTTAGATAGAAAAAAAAATCAAATCTACATTGCACAATATTATTCAGTTATTTTAAATCAATTTTAAAAGCAGCTTTGGACTCCATAGAAATACTAAGATAAATGTGTTTTTCATACTAGGTTATTAACAAGTATTAATAAGTTGGGTCACTACTACAGCTAATTTGTTAGCTGTTAAGAAACACCACCTGTTATTTGGTGGAAGCATAATCTAAATATCTTGACAGTAATTTCTAAAAAAAGTTAAATTAGCTTTTGCTCTACTATAACATCTTTAAAGCATTTCCCCCCAAATATTCAAAACTATTTTCCAAATAATTACTACAATGCAAAAAATGCTAATACTATAGCTCATTATAGACAACATTCTGCAGGGGTACCATCTATATTGGTCACTATGAGTCAACACTGACATGACAGCACATAATAATAGTATCATTATATATTTTTTGACAAGCTCACAAGATGTTTGATAAGACACCCACTGGAGTGACATAAAGGTACCATAATTCCTCATTAACATATTTTGCTTTGATATATAAAAACAGCTATAAAAGACTTAAAATACAGATCCATGAAATCCCTCATCCTTGATAGAAACAAATCTTACAAAAGTGAGTATTCATATATTCAACAATACATTCTGTGATACCACAACAAAAATATCAATTGTATGAGGCTAATCAAAATTATCGCTTGATTCATTTATTGTTAATATACATGGCCAACATACTTTCTGTCTGAATGATCTTTTTATTTTTGCATCTGCAGGACATACTGGCATTTCCACAGATTTATTTTCGAATGTGCTTATGTAACACAACTACTTATGTCGTTTATTCATTTAGCAGACATATTTATCCAAAGCGATATAAATCTATGAGAAACCATGGTCGGGCAGTTCCTGGCTAAGGGTTAAGGGCCTTGGTTAGGGGCCCAACAGTGAAATCACCCTGCCAACCCGGGGATTTGACCTGGCAACCTTCCAATCATAGCCACGGCATCCTAATCCTCAGAGCCAGGTGCTGTAATCCAGGAAGGTGTTTATTCTACAGATACTTCCTGTTTCCTTTTATTTCTCTGACTGTGTACAGCATACATGAGTAAAAGACAACAAAACAGTACTGTATTGTTCTGGAGCAAAACTCTTTCCAAAATATTTAAATACCCTGCTTCAACAAGCTGCTCACTCTCCTAAGTGGGCGTATCACAAATTCATTTGAATGGACAGCAAGACCATTCCTAAGAAGCCCTCCTCCTAGAGAGAACGTCCTGTAAACCTCTCCCCATGCCATGCAGGTGCCACGGCGGTCCGTGAGGTCTTTGAGGAGACGGGGGTCCAGGCAGAGTTCCGGTCCCTCCTGAGCGTGCGACAGCAGCATAGCCACCCTGGTGCCTTTGGCATGTCCGACATGTACCTCATTTGCCGGCTCAGGCCGCTGTCCTTTGATATCCACCTCTGCACCCAGGAGTGCCTCCGTTGCGAGTGGATGGAGTTGGCCAAGTTGGCGCAGACCGACGCCACCACGCCCATTACTAGCAGGATTGCCAAGCTCCTCCTCTACGGCTACCGGGAAGGGTTCGACAAGATAGACCTGTCCATGGAGGAGATGCCGGCCGTCTACTCAGGCCTGTTCTATCAGCTATATCACAGGGAGTTGCCTGTGACTCACAAACAGCCCTGAGCACCTCGTCAAGCTCGCAAACTCACATCGTACCGTGGAAACCTTGAATACTTCCCGGACCCCATCATGTGGTCAACAACTCAGGAACTCCATGGACTGATGTAGTAATTCTTACATTACTCATGTTTTTTTTTCTAATGTTTAACATTCAAATAATTATTAACTGCAAAGTTCTAATTTGCAAAAAGGGCACATTGGTTTTATGGATCCGAAAGTGGACTGTTTAACTATCCAAGTGATATTCACAGATATTTTGGATGTTTCTGGTATTGATTTGTAAATGGCATTTACACCAGAATTACATTAGAACAAGCCAGGCGGTGAACCTTGATCTTAACAACTTCATGCATATAATAAAACTTCTGAAATGATGCCGTAGACTGGCTGCATGTGCACTACACAATAAGTTTTTGTTACACAGATGTCACAAATGTAGATACTTTCTAAATATCAGAAAGTGTAAAATACTTCACATTATGATCATTTTTACATTTTTTTTAGTTTCTCAAGAACACTCGCAGAAAGGTTGACAAGATTGACGCTGAGCAGGGGATATATGTGGAGACTAGTGGAGATTATTTTGTATGTTCACATCTCTTTGGTACCTGTTTGGGTTCTGAATTTGTTTAGAGTATGGCTCTCCTCTGACGTGTAGGAATCAGCATTTTGCTGACATGGGGAGGAAAAGTATTGCCTTCTGGCCCGGCCCAGTTTTGGACCCTGACTTGTACTGTCCAGTCCTTTTCAGGGCTACATACCAGTTAGGGTACTTTCGAGAGCGGTAGGTGTTGTAGTTATTGGACTCCAGTCTTTCGATAAAGTAGCATTCATCTGTAGCATGTCTCTGTAAGAGAAATAGGAAGAACAACAATATTAATGTGGCATTTAATGTCGTTTTAGCAGGCATGGCCAATGTTCTTCACATTTTGACAGAAAACCATGTAACGACAAAAATGCACGAGAAAGAAAATACATTTTTTTCTGTCCTGTTTTCACATTTTACTTGAAGTTATTTGTGTGTGCGTGTGGGTTAATATTTACCACATTGTGAGGACCAAATGTCCCAGCAATGTGGCAAAACTTCCTAAAGTTACTTCACAAAAATCTGTTAAATGCAATCAAAAATCTAGAAATGTAAAAAGTCTTGTATTTTAAGGTTAAAGTTAGTGCTTGGGTAGGGGTTAAGGTTGTCATGTTAGCATTAGGGTTTTTCCCCGTAGAAATGAATGGAGATTCCCAAAAGTGATTAGAATACAAACGTGTGTTTGTGTGTGTGTGTGTGTGCATATCTGCATGCCCCATACATATAAATAAAATAGGAGAATTCCAGGACCTGCCCATCACATTGATTGTATTTAGCACAAGTTCTCCATGCCATCATTATACTAATGTACGCTGCTCTTATAAATACATGCCGTTTATAGAAAGTCCTACAAAATAACTGTGTGCTTCCCACATTTTGAAAGGACAATTGGCCAGGAATTTGAGCACTGCCTGACACGTAACTCCTCCTACACATAGCCCTAGGAAATGACTTTCTAAATTTAATGATTTCCTGAACTGGAATGTCCGGTGTTTACTTAGGTAAACCCCCTCCAGCACCAAATAACCTAGTAGTTATTTTCCAATTGTTCAGTATAACCTATCAATCCTCGTCCCGCACTGGTAATCATTCTTTGGGGGAGGGAGGATGAAGGCCCCAGTTTTGGTAATGGTAATTCAACACACAAGCATTACTGGTCCGTCAACAATACTACCATTGTTCCCGCAATGTAACCAGGGGAGTTCTCATTTCGACTTTCACTAGATCCTCCACAAAATACAAAACAAGGTAAACAAGCCAAGAAAAGGGCAGTACTTCACCTTCCTTCATTTTTCAGCAAGGGTTCAGAAAGGTACAATATTAAGACGACAACTGACCCATTCATAAAAATGAGAGGGAATAGAAGACGGAAATAAAAGCGACCACAAAAGGTCAGTGAAACGTATGGGAGACTTAATGACATAAACCTTGCATCTGGCTTCGATCTCCGTTGCTAGGAGTAACCGAGCTCACAGGAGGCAGGCCGGACAACAAGGCAGCTGTTGTCTCTGAGGCCCTACCTAAGGAGGCCAGGCGCTTCCCCCTCCAAGGTTCTCTGACGGCAGTTACTGAATCCCACTCAAGGTGCACCCCTCACTAACACATCGGGAGCCAAAACCCTAAAAGCCCATTAGGAAAGCCGCCTACCAGCCTCAGTACGGTTCACTTCAGTCAATGTGATCCTTCTTTTCCGTGCAATATTTTTATTTTTAATCTTGTAAACACAGTTTGCACAAATAATAATCTTATCCTACAACATACATCCTCCTGGAAATTTAACAGGGCACTTACTTCCAGGAGAACACCGGTTCTTACTGAGTGTAGAATTGCGTGCAATTCCTATTAGTAATTATTAAAACAGAACGCAGCGTGCAAAGATTGCACTTAATATCTTGCACTTCAGCTACTAACATGACAAAATAACATGTAGCATCTGCACAAGCCACATCCACATTAGCACTCATGGAAGGCCGTGCGGCCCTACACCACAGAAACGTGTGCAGGCAGCTCCCAGCTCCGAATGCTCTGCTCTGTCCACTAATAAGCTTGTCACAAAGTGGCCACAAGGTATTCATTATGCTGGAATGAAATAATCCTGAGGGTTAAGGCAGCGGTGAAGTTGTTCGCTAAACCACAAAACCACTTCCATACTCATACCTCTAGCCCTTGCATTGAGTGGTGCATGTTCCTTAGCTAGAGCAGGGGTGTCATTACAGATGTTGGTCCCCCAACCCAGACCAATCATATTATGTTCCAAATATTTTAGGGTCCCTGTCGGTCAGGGGCCCATGGAACCATCCTAACTGCCCCCCTCCCCCTGGGCAAGAGTAATAACTTTATACACTTTCAGGCCAGGTTTGTCTAGTAAATCTATTTCACACCTACTATAAACTTCAAAATAACAATGGCTTTGTTTGCTTGAGAAACAGAAGTTGGTGAATAATCACCCGGCAAGACCATCACTTCTCATGAATCTCTCAGCAAACACATCAAGCGGTCTCTGCTTCAAGGCAATGGCAACAAACTCCCCATCTACCATAACCTTGGCGGCAGAGTTTATCAGATGCTTTGGAAAGCCCCCACTTCTGGTTTTGGGGTGGCCAGGTCAAAATACTGACTTAAACCCCATTGAGATGTTGCCAGGGAACCTTAAATGGGCAGTTCACCATTGAAAACATTCCAGTGTGGCTGAATTAAAATAATCCTCTAAATAAAAATGTCCAAATTAAAAAGGCCAAATTTCCTCCCAAGTCAGACAGTGCCAGACAGTTCTCCTGTTACCGGAAGCATTTGGTTGCAGTTAGTGTTCCTAAAGTTGGCACAACCAAGTATTAAGTGTCATCATTATTTTTTTCACATGAGTGACAAGGATTTTGAAGAACCTTTTTCCTAATCAACAACTCAAAATGTTCTTTTAAAACTGTGTACTGTGGTTACTCAGGCTGTCTTTTGTTTATTATACTGAATTTGTTCAGTTATGAATAAGTAAATATAGTTAATAAATACTTTTTCATGACAATCCACAGGACATGGGAGAAAAACAAATAGATCTGTTTTTTTTAATTCCGTTTAAATATATATGACTGATTATTATAGTAATATTAGGCCAGAATAGCTTTTCCATAGTCTTTGAAGAGTCTTGGTTGGCAAAGTGCTCCAGTTCACAGGTGGAAGCTTTAGAAACCTATTTCACCATAACCACAGGCTTTCCCAGTATGACCAAAGATCTGGGTCAAAGCACAGGAGACTCCTACTTAAAAAAAGATTTTGGTGTTCAAGCTGTCATCTAGGCAACATCCTCAATGATCCCACCAAACTGCTGGTAATTATCAGTGTTTCTTCCAGTTCCAGCGTTACAAATAGAATTACAAAAATTTTTCAAAAGAAATTACCAAGCATTTTAAGGATATTATTTTAATTTCTCTCTCTCTCTCTCTCTCTCTCTCTCTCTCTCACATGTTAACAGTAGAGTACATCTATGGATATAAATAAATAAAAATAACAGTGAACACAACTTGTTATCATTACAAATTATTTAAAATATCTAAATCACTAAGCATTGAAAAATGACAAAACATTCCCATTCATTGTGAGAATTAATCTGCAAATAAAGGAGCAGAATGTACAGTAATATATAGCTTTTATGTGAAACATATGTAAAGATACTGACCCAAGGTACCAAATATTGGAATAAATTTTATATCCTGCAGTAAATGTTTAAATCTTTTAAACCCATTGCATTTGTTCACACCTTCCGAGACGTGAGTTTCACTAGGAACGAAATGGTAGTGAGACAACTTTCACAAGCACGTCTGCATTTTTCTTAAAGGTGACAAGAGTGGTTCAGTGCATTAGTGAAGGTTTCTGCAGCTTCCTGAAGTTTCCATGAGGCTTTGTCAGATTGCACATTAGAAAGATCATCCCGATGCCAGGAGTACAGCAAAATAAGCCAGCCTTAACTAGAAACACGTGTCTCATTGTCCTCTTTGGAAAAGCAATAAGTTAAAAAAATGTTGCATCACAAAGTTAAGCCCTGAAAAATCTATGTGATTTGGAGTCAAAATGAAAGATTAAAAAATTAGCATGAGTCATGTCGTCATGACGGCCATCTCCAGACAGCACTTTCATGATCAAACAAAATACCTGAACTGGGTACAGCCCATTTTTAGTTATAAGCACCTAACAGTAGTGTTTCTCAACAGATGTTTTTAGAATCATTAACCTGGATGAGGAGCAGCTGGCAATCTTGATTAAATATGAAATTAATAAGTAAATAACTTGATTTACTCAGTTGTATTGTTGCTAAACTATAATTCATACCCGCTTTTCAAAACAGTGAAGCAGGTGAGGTATAAGCCAAAGAAAGAAAAAAATACAGGGTAACAATTTCTATGAAGTCCATATTCTTAAGGCCTAATAACTGTTCTTGTAATTCACTGTAAGACATTCATAAAGCATTATAAACATGACTATATTTATGAAAAGGCATACATTACAGCCATGTTTGTCAGGCATTACGAATGATCTATGAAGATTTCATATATAATTCATTATAAATATCTTCATAACACATTATAATGGAATAAAAATTAATGATGCTTTGTGCTGTATTGTGAAGGTATCTATAGTGCCTTATATATGAGACCTTCATAAAGCATTCATAATGCATAATACACATGACTATAATGTGTTATGCCGTTTTATAAATAGTCATAGCTGTGTTTATAATACTTTATGCATGCATTATAATGCATTATTATTATTTACTTTAAGTAAAGTGTTACCAAAGACAGTGATAGTGAATGGCACCTAAAACAGGTAAAAACAAGGGATTACTACTCAAATAATCACTTCCGTTGGACAAAAACCATGACAAGCATGGCCCTAGTAAACCACGACTGGACAGCTTGGTTATAAATGAGGCTATAAAAGCAGGTATTAGATGTATTCTTAACAAGCAAGACAAATGTACACTGTTACACATATGCATAGATGTACTGTATTTAGTCTTGGTATAAGGTGGAGGCATGCATCACCTTCAGATATCTTAGACTTTTCGTAATTAATGTCTGCAACATAACTTTGTGTTTTTATGGGTGCAAGATACAGAGGATCACAATCCAGGCAAGCAGAAGAACACGCGACAGTAGCAGCACTCGCGCCCACAATCCCAGCGAGAGACGACCCAGAATGTGGCGGGAAGCACTCACCACCCCAAACAGCCTCCCATCTTCGTTCATTGCAAGGTACCGGTTTGCTGATAATCCTTTTATCACCACCTCGCCCACGGAGGTCGCCTGGAGCTGCAGTTTAACTGGAATCAGAAGATGAGGTGGTATATAAATTTGTCATTCTTGCATCCTCAGTGAAACATTGCCTTGTGGCCCCCCATCCCTGGCCCCCGGAAATACAAATAGGTGTCTCATGGTAGACAGACAGACAGCCAAGGCAGGCAGGCAGACAGACGACAGACAGACAGGCAGCCAGGCAGACAGACAGGCAGACGACAGACAGGCAGGCAGGCAGACAGATAGATAGATAGATAGATAGATAGAGTTGCCTTCCAGACACTGTTATTGTACCTTTTACGAAGTTACCTTGGATCAACCTTTATTAACTCCCCACTTACGACAGAAGAAACATGTCAGCTGTGCGAGTTCCTGTCTCTTTTCCTAAGCCAGCTTTATCTCAGATCACAGGATGCAACAAATGTTTTATCTGGAGGGCTTGAATGGCTTCGTCTTACTGTCATGGTAACAGCTACCCCCCCATGTTTGGCAGCACAACAAGCTCTAAGACTCCGCACACACTTTAAGCGGAAAAAAAGGTCTGTTCAGTTGTTTACATTTCCAGAAGTATCTTTCTGCCTTGTTTCACCATGAAGGATTAATGCTTCATTTGCATGAAATCTGAAACCCTGTTGCCTCAATGCAGTGTGACAGTTCAAACTGGGTTTTAGGTAGAAATGTCAGCTCAATACCGAGCACAACTTTGTTCATGAAATATTATTTAGAATCTGATATCTTTCACCTGCTAATGGCTTTCAAATTATGGTGACCCACTCCCTAGCCAACACCCAATTCCATCAGCATGGCCTAAATGTTCCGCGTGGTTTGGGTCTGTGAAGAGATACTTTTTTCCCTCCAAATGACTAAGTTTAGTAAATAAGCATGAGGGTTTATGTTTCACATGATAAGTCTGCACTGCAACAGCACGCTACTTTTCAGATCCACTGTACTTAGACATTCTGGCCTCTATGACGTTTGTTTGGGTTCGCAAACCAAACACTAGAAGCAATTCCTAGGAAATGAGAAATATTCCAAATTATTTTTGCTATTAACCATTCATTTTGCCTTTACACGTGACCGCATATGTAAGCATTTTCCATTCATACAACAAAGCTGCCAATCATACAAAATCTTCTGTTACTTGTAATTGACCTCCACAGAACCTTTAAAATCAACAAAAAACGTAAAACCAGGGCCATTAAATGGGGGAATTCTCCTGGGAGATAGTGGAGAGTAAACATTTCCTCCTGCCAGAAACTGTAGCCAGCAGAGATCTGCTTCTCCTTTTGTGGCATTAGTTGCTTGTGAGATGAGAGAACGTTACGAAAGTCATCCATATGCATGAGGACCCTGGACCTTTGCAACACAACCTCACATCAAGGTTATGGTTTTCATTGACTAATTTCTCTGTTTCCAAAAGGCCTCCAGTTCATCTAACTCATCATGGGCAGGTCACAATGTCCACCACGCAGGCATCGGCGTCGTTTTGTGCAAATAATCTGTAGCAATCTGACTCCTTTAGCAAACATTCCTCACATAAAAGCAAATGGTAACCATGTTAATCTGACATGTTAAAGACAATTTTTTTGGTTATGTTAAATAAACAACGTGTTGTAGGCAGAGCTTGAAATTATACTCGATCATTTGCACGAGGCAGGAAATTTAATGAAGGGCAAGTCCAGAATTCTGAATACTAGCCTGCTGGGTAGTAATCTCATGTCAGACTACATTTTTTACTAAACTAGCCCAGCTGTCTATAGTAGCAATCACTTTCTGTGGAATATTACAGTATCGCCACTCAAAAGCCATCTTCGGTTCTACGTACTGTTTCTCACGTCGGGCCTGTGACGCTACATATGCTTTCTGACTTTCATTCATGGTACAGTTGTGTGATGGTAACACTTCAACAATCCATCATAGTTAAGTAACTCATAATCAATATACATTTTTTTAAATCTCTTCGTATATCCTTTTTAAATGTGCCACAGCTGTGTATATTCTATCACCACTCACATTGCACATCTGAACAGGGCACCACACTGAGTCTGAAAAGGCCTGCTGCCTAAAACAAGTTAAAATGCTGACATATTATATGGTAATTGATTCAGTTCCTCAGCTTGAGCTCTTTATCCCACAAACACGCTAAAATGATATATAGATGAAGATATTTAGATATAGATATAGATATATAGATATAGAAGTTGGTGACAGATAGTGAATGGAATGTTCTAGGTGAATCACATATCAATTTTGGAGACAAATGCATACCAATGTATGTGTGAGTTCATTTGCTCATTTATTGGACTAATAATTATAGGTCCTGCTCAGTACCAGGCTATGATGTGTGGTTTTCCCCTTGTAACTGTGATTATTCCCCTGATGGTCAATGGTAGACGAGAGGTTAACCACAAGACAACGGATTTAAAGTGCACTTACGAAGATTTTGTGAGTGTGAGAAAGAAAACACTTCCTTTATTTGAACATGGCATTAACTTAAAGGGAAGTTCATGTAAAAAACTGATCTGAGTCCCAGGGTCTGTTAGGTTGAGTAGGTGCCATTCTGGAGTCAAACACAGAAGCATTGTTTCTCGTTTCTGAAGTCGCATGTAAAAAAAGGCACGTATGGAAGCACTTACTGTGGGGATCGCTCTTCTCCCGGGTGCCGTCCACTCTCCCGTCTGAGTTTATCCTCAGAAAGTAGCCTCCGTTTTTACAGTACAGCCTTTTGGGCTCCTTGAAGTTCCCTGGCGGGAAGGCACCGCTGCCCCCGTCTTCAGGTGTGGTGGGGAGGGTGGTGATCTCCCCCGATGCCATCTCAGAACCGCTGCCCCCCCTCCCCCTTCCCCGGACAGAGCCGCCGAACTGGCTGAGAAAGCCGCTTCGGAAAGACGGTCACCGGAGCGGTGGATGCAGGCGACTTCCCTTCCTACTCCAGGCGCATGGGTCAGATGTTCCAGCCGGGGGGAACAGCCATGGAGAAGGGGTGCGTTCCTGAGAGCAGAGGGAGAGGAGCAAGAGCTGTGGGACGGCGTGCACCCCCCCTGGGTAAGCTCTGGTGAGAGTGGCACTGGATTCTCACACTCATGCTATCAGAGAATCACAAGCTCCCCCCATCTCCCCCCCCACCCACCCAGAATACT
>JAODKL010000114.1:87688-102774 GCA_026780765.1 Petrocephalus schoutedeni
CCCCCCCCACCCCCCCTACCATAACCCCACCCCCCAGGGGTCTCGTCCACTCGGCTGTTTACGACTTGTGAGGGAACAGATCAAAAATCGGTGTAACGCCAACCCTGCAGGCCCCAAAGGACGAGCACCTCCCCGTTCACACACACAGAGTCTCATTTCACGTTCTCTCTCGCTCCCTACCTTGGCCGGTGCTCCTCTGAGCCAAAGACAGACGGGTGGGCTTAAATATTGAACTCTGTCATTCGACCCTCTTGGCGGCCAGGGGGCCCCCATGACGGGGTAGTGGAAAGGACTAGAGTCATGTGTGCGGGGGGGGCGGTTATGCTGAATGGGACACAGACGCAAGCCAGGTAGCCGAAGATATTGTTCCTGTGCCTTCTCCCTTAATGGTGTGCAATATGCATGAGAAAATAACACCAAACTTCAACAAGAAGTTCCTCTAAGGTCTCCTACAACAAACCGCAGAAGTACAATGCCGGTATGCAACGAAGACCTAATTTTAACGTGAACTTTTAGCAAGTGACAAATAATTAATATATATTGTGAACCTTTCGTTTAAAAAGGATATGATCCAGAAGAATTTAACACTCAATTTCTCAACATTTCTCACAATAAAAACAGCCACATCACAAGATTTTCACGCTGACATAGTGTCCCATGAAAAAAAAACAATCACAGACCACATGATTTGAGAAAAGGCCCATAACAAGTCCTGCACAGAAATAGCGCACACCAGCTTAGGTGGCCAACCTGAAGCCCCAAGAGAAGGTCCTGGCATTGTTCTGGAAGTTTCCATTCAACCCATTAATATATCACCTTGGAAACATTTGTTCTTTGTTTTAGTGTTTTCACTTAGCCTAGAATGAATCATGAGCAATACTGTCTAGTGTTAATGTCAAGAGAGTAGATCAGAGAGTAGGTCAGTGTGAAGCGATTTATTTATCCGCAGTGACCTCGACTCCTCTGCTTATAAGGGTACCGATGAATATTCCGGAAAATAAACCGGGCATCTCGTTCCAGCGGGTAATTCCAAAGCAGGTCAAATGCCACAGGTCATGTTCCAGTTAAGCGATTATAACAAGCACAACTTAAAAAAATAAAAAAACACTGTAATATTGTTCTTCATTGGAAAAGTAGCCATGGTAACTCATTTCAAAACTCATGTCACTACTTCAAAACAGTGTGGGAGTGATCCATTCTGCACACAAAGTCATCTAATGAACCTGTACCACATCAACTTTTATTACAATCCAAACTTACATTTGGATAAACTGAATTCCTCGCCTGAAGGGGGAAGTTTAATAGGTCAGACTCCTTTAGTGGTTTTTTGGTTATGTTAAATCGGCATTAATAAATTTCATAACGACGCACCACTTTCTCTGGACAAAAACAAAACTAAAAATGAGTGACGCGGCTTCTGCTAACTACACCAGGATGAAATCTGCCCCAGGCTCCAAAATTACCAACATCACTATCTCTCCACCAAGAAGATCAAAGAACATTTTCATTAAATGTGCCAAAAAAATATAACAGAGAGCATAAAATAGCAGCAATGGCTAACTGTATGATGCTGTATCCCTCTCTGCCCTTTAGACGAAGTACGTGAGAATACTGCCCAGTACAAATACAAAACGAGATCACCATAACCGGAAACACTGCTGACTCTCTACACCCTTCATCTTGGCGCATTCAGTCCTGCTCAACACAAAACAACACAGTGGACCATGGAGACTTCAAAGATAAGAAGGCAGGGGGAGCGGAGTAAATAAATAGTGTGACACGGGCTTTTTAGACCTATTCCAGTATGCTTTTGACTTACAGAACTGCAGCGACTTTTCATATAAAACCTTTATTGGTCACATCCTGCCAGTCCGATCCTCCTGTGTGCCACGCCCCATCATTAACCTCGTGTTAATCCTTCCGTTTCTCAGCTGTTCCTCGTTCATGTCATTAGTCCTGTGTATTTAAGTCCGCGCTTAAGTTTGTTTCCCCAGTCCGGTCATTGACGCTGTTCCCTCCGTGTGTCTAATAAACCCTCTGTGATCATCACCCTGTGGACTCCTGATTATGCTTCCCCGCCCGGCACCCGACACAACATTATTGACCATTCAGTTTGATCACATAGTTTTAAGACTCCTTATAATCAGGAATAATTCCCCCTTCAGTAGGACTGGCTGCTTCCAGAACAAATCAGTTAAGAATTGGTCGGGAAAGGTACTGAAGTTTTAAGCTGGCAAATTTGGAAATCTATGTCACATTTACACTGAAATTAGCTGAAACCACAGCCTTGTTACCTAGGCCTGTATATATACTATCTAAAATACACAGTATATATTTTCAAAGAGTTAATCTGAATAGCCCATTTTTCCCCCAAAAAAGTATGAATTATACACAATTGCTACAACAGTTTATCCGTCATGATTTCATCTCATAAAAATAAAAATATCTGGAGAAAGTTTGCTACTCAGAAGAATCTGTTTGTAAGTCTATCATTATTATTATTATTATTATGATATTAGCCATTAAGAAGTGGCACTATTTCCAGACTAGGCACGCAGTCCCTGGCGGGTATATTCATCCTTGCTGCTGTCTCAGCCCTCTTGGCACTGCGAGCCTTCTCACCTCAGTCAGCTGACTGTTAACCAGACAGTAAAATACAAACAGAACAGCTCCTGTCCGAGGAATGACCTTCCAGATATACCAGTGGTCCCATCCAGGGAGCTCTCTCTCTGTCACTGTTGTTTCATTGACGTTGTGAGATTGTCTTGCTCTGTGGTAAAATGACAGACACTCACGCTTTTCATAATCAGATTAATGAATACCAGGCAAAACTTGCCATATGAATAGTATTATTAATTGAAATAGAAAATGTATGTAATTTAGACTAAACAGCAAAGCTCAGACTGTTCAATACATAATTATACAAAGGCATTCCCCGGTAAATTCAGGTGTTGGTGTTTAAAATGTACAAATCCTGGCAAGTATAGTAATTAGTATAGTAGAGTAGTATAGTATAAGTGTAGAAGTAGTGTGAGTATAGTAATTTATAAAACCCATAATGTACTCTACGGTGTTATACGGTGTCTCCTCATGCTCTTCTATGTGTAGTATGTGTAGCATTGGTACCGTCATTCCACAGCAAATCGGCCTTGTGACATTGGCCGATGGTGAACACCTGCCAGTTCTGGTAAGGAGTGTGATTAGTCACATGCGGGAGCCGACGCTTCCTCTTCGCGTTACGTCAGAGAGGGCTATGCCATCCCGGCGGCCGTTTCCTCAGCAGTTCACAGCCTCAAACCAGGTTTCCACACACAAAACCAAATGAGTCAGGAGGGCGACTGCTGCCCGCCTCCCCCGTCGGTGACGAAGCGCGGAAGTGTGACGGGACGCCCTGTAGACACAACGATAAACACAACGGGGGCGGCCAGCATGGGTGGGAGGGGGATTGCAGGTTTCGAGAAAAACAAAGTGAAGAGGGACGGAGTTTGGGCTAAGGCACCAAAACTGGCTGCACGGCATAGTGAGGAAGCCGGCCTTTAATATAAGAGGCACCACACACCAGCACATTGTACGTCTGCAATAATTATGTTTCTTTGAGAAATGGTATTGCAAATACAGATCTGTTCCTCATAAACTTAAAGCCCACATTTCTTCCAGTCAGCGAAGTCTTTGTCCTTTCTTAAGCTAGTTGGAATGGTACAAACCTTCATATGTTACCTAAACACAATACAGTAAACAAAGGAGATGTATAGTGCAGTATTTCTGCCCTGATTTAGTGTAATTTTGCTCTGAATTCTTTGCGACATAGCTATGTTTATTTGCTTTGTATGCTCAGCTGGAAGCAGTGGTGTTGTTTTGGTCTATTAGGGCAATATAAACACTCCAATGTTCTTTGATCCTGCTACAGTCAGGTACACCTGTTTTTAATAAAGACTGAAGTGCGTCCCTTTCTGATTACCCAGGGCCTCTTTGTACAGTAGCTACAAAGCAGACAACTAAGTTTATTTGATATATATATATATATATATATATATATATATATATTGTTTGTGTGTGTGTGCGAATGCATTTAATAGACAGGGCTAACCTCTTGACAAGTACCTTGTCGCAGGTCTGCAGCAGGCCGACGATGGCTTGCCCCTCTGTTGAAACGGGCGAAACAGGAAGTGACATGGGCTCCCACTGCCGCCTTACCCGTTTGATCCTTGTGAGAAACCAGACAAAAACAACTTGGCTGTGGGATGGCCTGGGCCACTTCCCGTTAAGATGAGAGTATGTGGTTCTTTATATGCATGGATAGACAGAGTCCAAAATTGCCAGACGATCACTAATTATGAACCTGCTGCAATTAATGTTTCCCCTGCATTTCAGGTTCTGCGTTCGCAGATCGGGCAAGGATCGCAGTGCTGGGCAGCCACAGTATTTACTCCTTCGCGCCAATTCTACCGTCAACTTCCGGGTCACAACAGAACTGTCAGTCCAAAATTTAAGAACCGATTTCCACACAGATATTTTTATTCCTGATTTTCATTTGTAATCACACTAAGGAAACTCGTATGACGGGCAATTGTTTCGTTTTTTGATCGTATAATCTAAACAAAAAAACGTTCGTTTTTGGATTTTCCAATTTAAGACGAAAATCCATTGGCCGTCACGTCCACGGACCGTTTTGGTACTCTTCTCACTTAAAATCGTTTGAATATACAAACGTATATTCCTATAGGAATATATATCACTTGTCAGTATTATATTAAACAGCTGTATAACTTCTTCTTAGTCCATGTGGGCTGCACACTTCTGAAATACTAGTACCTTCTTCATAACTTTTATATGCATAATCAAAACAAAACCACGACAATACCACTTGTGCACATCATGCCGTGCATAACTGCCAGCATTCCTACGACGAACGCTTGCGGATTCTGCGCATGCTCACATATTCACTTTCGGTTTGCAGCCTGTGCCATGCCTTTATAAGCAAAATTTCGTCTCCCCCTTGTGGTGATGGAGAGGTCTGTGACAAAAAAAGGAAATTATGCACTCTGTACTGACAAAATGACTGGGGGAAATCATTAAAATGACACTAACCTCCAGCGGGATTAACGGAATACAAATTAATGTAATAGTTTGTGCAACACCCCACTGAACGGCAATCTCAAACTGACAGTAAAGAGACCCATCTACACCTTAAAAAAGGAAAGTAGTGGAAATGTATATTATATTACAGATTATATTTTTTAAATACACACACACATGCACCGATAAGTATGCTCAAGTATGCAGAGCTGTTAGTATTTGCATGCCCGGCCGTGCCCGGCTCGCTATTATTTCCGCGACAAGTGGGTGTAGGTAGGGTTTTTTTTTATCTTATTTTATTTTATTTCGAGCGTCACTCGGTCCGCTTGCCATCGAGGAGCTCGTCCGGCTGCCGCGGTCTTTCTCGGCGTCGCCTACTTTCAGTTTTATGAATGTTACATAAATCGTAAAGGCAGCCAAACGCGGCGTTACGGCGCCTTTCGGAAAATGGTGAGTTAGCCTCGCAAGACTGACGCCACGGAAAAGAAAAGAAACTCTTTAAAGAAAAAAAAGAGCCTTGACTCAGCACTAAACCGGCTACAGAGAGCCGGAACGGAGACGCGCGAAGCGAAGCGGCTGCATCGCCCCAACTGATGCCCGGCGGCGTGCGCCCGCCTCTCCACCTGCTGCCTGCGTGGTGGCACTTGCAAGTAACCTATGCTTAACCAGCTGTAAGCATGGCTGGCTGTCATGCTGTCCGACGGGCTTTGAAAAGCTTCCGGGTGCAGAAAGAGGGGCCCTAAGCGGTGACCAAGGCAGAGCTGATGGAGGAGCAGAAGATGGAGATCAGAGAAGCGTCTGACCTCTTTGACACTGGCGGCTCGGGGACCATCGGTGTCCTAGAGCTGAAGGTAATTAACCGCTGCAGGGGCATTCCATTGCCAGGAAATCCCAGTATGTTTAATCTGGATGTGGAGTATTTTATTGAGCCTTTACCCAGTTGTTCTGAATTAAAGCCTGTTAAAAGCTACTGGGGTTCCATAGCAGCCAAGGGGAAGGCTTGATGTTTACTTTAGCCATTGATTTAATATTAATGCTGCATATATTTCCATCTATTTAAATTATTAACACTTCCCCTGGTCATCGGTGGGTGGGTGGGATTTAGTCCATCCCAGGTAAGATCAGGCAAAAGCCTGGGGTATACCCTTTTTGGGATGTCAGTTCATTACAAGGCACACACACACACAATGGGCAAATTAAAGACACCAATAAGTCCCACCAATAAGTGTTCTGACTGGAAACTGAAGTACACCCACATGATACAGAGAGGACATGCAAACTCCACACACACACAGAGGAGGTGGGATTCGAACTTCCAACATAGAAGATGGGAGGTATCAGCTGTTTAAAAAAACAGTGATGGTGGTGTGTGCCTGAAATCTGTAGGTTGCCTTTCAAATCCCAGGATCAGCAGTGGGATGTCATTGTTGAGCCCTTGAGCAAGGCCCTTAATCCCCAATTGCTACAGGGACAGTCTGACCCAGCTTTCTCAATGTACATCATTATGGATAAAAGTGTCAGCTGAAAGCTTAAAGCAAGTGTAAGTTCTACCCTTTGACCAAAAACGTAAAAACGAACTGCCCTTTCATTAAAAAAATGCAGCCCATTTAAAATCCACCTTTTGACTATAATAGTTGGGATGGGCAATACCGTGGATTTTCTTTTCAATCCAGTATGATATTCGGTGCCAGTTTCCTTATGGCCCCCTGCCAGAGGTAGATTAAATTTGCCGGGGTGAGGGGGAGCAGAGGTGCTGATGATATGGTTAGCCAAGTGGGACAGGTAAGACCTACACCCTATCTGTCAAAGGGTGGCTCTTCGCTTACATCGTTAGTATACAACGCAGACACCGTCCCTGAACAGGCAAACCCCTTGATACACACAGTCCCGAGCTTATGATCACCAAAGTAGTACCATTTAAAAATGATCGCAGCAATCTGGGTTTGTTGACCCAGTTCTAGCAAGTTAACTCAGTGTATGTAAAACTCCATAGCTTCATAGCACACCCCACAGGTGTGGAAACTGAACCACAGTCCTGGAGATATCAAACCACATCCATCTTCTTATTGCTTATTAAGGTTGCAGTAAGCCTGGAGTCTCTTCCAGGAGGTTTAGGGCATGAGTGAGGGTACAACTGGTGTGGGACCACATTCCCATGGGGCAAAAACGCACACAAGAAAATATCCCTGGGGTGCTCATGCTTGTACCTTCTGTACAATGATTCGATTGGTGTGCGAATAGTTCCAACATTGAACTACTCATTAAAAATTCTGTGAACTATCTTGAGTTGCCGGGTCATAATTTCTGGTAAGAGACATTGCTGTTGAATTTTTCAAATGTATGGTTCTGGCACTTTAATTACCACAGAAATAATGCCATTCACTCCCATTACACTTGAGAGAAGCCCGACAATTCTATGGCCGATTTTTCCAAAACTAGACAATTCCCAACAGAACAACCTAGGTGGATGGATAGCACTAAAACCCCTTTTTCAGTTTTCAGAACTGCCCCTTTAAGCTCAAGTACATTCTGCTATTTGAATACCTGCAGTGGGTAGACCACTGTCCTGGTTTTGTATTTGAATGAAGAAGCAGTTATGCATTCGTTGATTTATGCCAATCAGGGGTCTGTTTCACAAAGCAGGATTACTTTCTTGGCCAGGTAAATTTTTTTGGAGTTAAGGTAGTCTGGGCTAAATGTAAGTAAATCCTTTTTATCTTCATTCAAACTGGAGTACCTTAACTCCGACATGTTATCCAGCTAAGCAAGAAATCCTGCTTTGTGTAACAAGCCCCAGGTTGTAACACAAGATCTGTGATACGTCAAAATTTGGCATGGATTGAAACTGTAGACTAAAAGAAGATCACTGTAGTTTTCCTCAAATGGGACATCGTATTTAAACATACCTGAGTTAAAATACCAAATAACATTTTCTCGTAGTTGATTTCAACAAATGGAAGTATTTGAAACCAAACTGAAAACAAATCTTAAACATTAGGCATAAGTGTCCTCCTTGCAAAACTGACTGCTCGATCACAAGACTTTCAATTTTATGACACATTTCCAGGAGGCAGTGGTAGAAGTTGACATTTGCAAGACCCCCCCCCCCCCCCCCCCACCTACTGTCTAATCTCCAGAACGGCTGTGGTGCCTAGGAAGGTGAAACCAGAGAATTTTCAAAGAAATACGGCTGTACGTTACACAGAGAGATATTACACATCCCCTGTCATTGCAGCTTTGTGAAGTTCAATCTTCTGAGTCAGCTCCTGCTCTTAGAGGCAAACGGAAGATGCAGTTAAAAGCACCAGATGAAAGAAGGCCATCAACACTTCACACCACATGAAGAAGTCTGCAGAGTCATTTTAAACGGTGATCTCCCGAGGGGCACGGATGGAGGCTCCCAAATGCTACTCAGCTAATGCTGCATTCCATTTACCTCGGAGGTCGGAAGTTGGAGCTGGGAATGACGTCACACCCGAATTAACCACGTTCCAGTGAAGCAAGTCGGAAAGCCATTTAGTAATACCAGGGACTAAAAGTATCTTAAATCTGACAGGTTACCTGGCTAAGCGAGAAATCCCAATATCACACAGTATTTTGTGCATAAAAACACCCTGGAAACATGTCCACAGGTAGTGGTTGGACAATATGGTGTGTACGACCGAATTAATGAGCCACAAAAGACGTGAGCACTAATAAGTATAAAACTACAGAAACTTCTGTTGATTAAAGGGCGCAGCCATCTTGAATTCTAAAGTCGGGGATGTGTCGATTCCTCTGAATTTACGACTTCTAATTTCGACTTCAGGGGGCGTGTTCCAGTTGCAACTTCCGGCCGGGAACACGGAATTTACGAGTTACGAGTACAAATGGAACGCAGCATTATATACGAACTGGATTTTAAAATCATTGGCACCCAAATGTTTGATTAGTTGATTAGTACTAGATACACAAATGCAGCTTCGCTTATTTATAAATGTATAAACGTGCCCCTGTTTATACCTCATGAATAGTCAAATGATGTGAATTGTGGTCTGTTTATTGCTTTATACCGTTGGTAATATAGATTATGCATGATTAAATCAACCACATACTTGATGATCAAATGTGTTTACTGTGATTCAGTGACACGAAAAACCACATTTTTGCATAGCTGTAGTCTTCCTCAGGCAAAATCTTTTCACATTGCTTTACTATTCCAGTGTTTAACCAGATCAATCAAATTTTACTTTCACTTAATTTTTTGAAAAATGGCAGACCACCATTGCCTTGCGTCACCCCTAACTTGTGTTACACATCAGTGAAAGTCAGATTTCTCTCTGTGTAGTGGTTAGTGGCATTTTGAAAAGTACTGTACACTAGTACAGTGGGTTTTTAGAGCTGTCCGTGGCCTTTTGCTCCAGGTAGCAATATGTGCCTTGGGTTTTGAGCCTAAGAAAGAATAAGAAAGATGGTTTGCTGACATTGATAAAGAAAGCTCTGGCACCAGGCCATGTGATGACAATGACACTGTAAAAATCTCTTTGAAAAACCTCAGAAGATTTGCCAGAGAACTCAATGAGAACCTGACAGATGAGGAGCTGCAAGTAAGTCATTCATAATAAAACTTTCTGTGACATTGTTAAATACCTTCATGCCTTCAGAGCATTTGAATGTCATTCTACAATCCTTAATACTGACAACAATAACTGTCTTGACTAGGAGATGATTGATGAGGCTGAGATGGTGATGGGAAATCAATGAGCAGGATTTTTTAAGGATAATGAAGAAGACATCTATATTAAAGAAAGCCTTATCCAGCAAAGGAATATTAGATGTTACTCACTTTTTGTTATGAAAATATTTTTTCACAATATGATTACAAATTGGTAACATAATAAAAAAATTAAAATGTAATTATCAGTGACATATATTATGTATATGTGTATATTTCTTCATTTCATTGCAAACACTATAATGGCTAACTTCTAAAAGAAATAAGCTCTAGCATTTAAATTTGCTATAAAACCTGTTACATTTGACAAAATATAATACAAACTAATTATGACTTCAAGATTTATTAACTTTTAAGCCAACTTTAAAAATAAAAACGTTTTTGTTTTTACATGTTTGCTGATCCCACTATTTGTTAACATTTCAAATTTTACCTGTGGTGAATGTTTTAAATAACTGTATTTAGGTCAATTTCTCAGTCATTCACCTAACTGCTTATTTCTAAACAAGGGTCACTTGGCTGATATAATTGGGTGTTGATTTTATTAATTTTAAAGGGTATAACCAAAAGAATTTGTAATCATCACATTATTGCAATTTTATACTGTATACACACACACACACTTCTCCTTTTAATGTATTTGGTCTGAATCGTGTGATTGTTAGAAGAGTAACAATTAGCACAGTGAAGCACTTAGCTAGAACTCAGCCAGACTGAAAACCAGCATTGGACGGCTTGCGTCAATTCAATTCAGTGTTACTTGTGGTGTACAACTACTACTTGTGGTAAAACATAAATCCTTATAGAACACTTCTATAAATTACATCACATTTATAATTCAGACTATATAATTCCGACAATAACTCGGACAAACCAACGTGACCTTCCGTAAATGATGGAGTTTCATTCTCTGCAAATCATGTGGAAAGGGGTACTGACGGGCTGGCACATGATGGTAGGTCTGATATGACACAGACATCGAACGTGTACTCAAGAAGCCCAGAGATGAACCAGAAGAATGAGTCAGACACCATCAGAAATGCTATCTAAGTAATTCCAACAGTGAATAACCCTAGAAGTAAAAGCACCCGTAGATAAGGTCTTAGACACAAATACTAGAAACGAATCCTTTACTGGATAAGATTCCTTATTTTACATGCATGCATCGATCATCAAACGAAACAAAAAACACCCGGTCATCTAATTTTAGACTTGAGTTCCGCAAACATAGTTCTCCACTGCGCCTCTAGAGCACCTGCACTGACGATATCAGACAATCAGACTCTGAGCACCCAGAGTGCTGTCATTTTTTGACGTCATGTTTTCGCTACACTAATTCTCTCCATATGATCTTCCCCATGCAAAGCGTCATGAATATTTAGTCCTCATAGGTGATTTCACAAAAAGCATACAATGCATAATGGAAAATGTAATGAGTACATGAAAAATCCATATATTTTCTATTCTGTGATATTTATAAAATCATTATGTTCCACATGAAATTCTTTACAACACTGTAATATTCTTGAAAGAACACAAAGGTACAATGCATGAAAACATGTATTTCATCTGTACAACCATCTTCCGTAACTGCTCCAATGCAGAGCTACGATGAGCACAGAGCCAAATGTAAGACGTAAAGAGCATTGATATCATCCATGGGTTACCCGTCCATGACACAGGGCAACTGAAGCATACCAGTTAGCCTAAACCGTACAACTGGAGAATCTAGAGAAGACCTATTCGCTGCTAGCGAAGGGCGTTAGGGGGGCATGTCTTGTGCAGCCCTGAGGATGTAAGAATGAAAGGTTCTTTCATTAAAATACATCCTGACACCAACCTAGAATGCCGTCTGGCGGCCCTCATCCAGAGATGAGTGGGGAAATCGGTAGATGACTAGCTGTCAGTGAAAGTGCCTCATGCTGCGTCTGCAGCAGCGAGGGTTACAGTCACACAGCGCACAACTCTCGTCCGCTTCAGGTAGCCGGCACGATCGGGTCAGCAGCGCACCACGGCGGCAGCTTCTACCCGTGAGGCCAGTTGCAGTGCAGCCAGGATAAATATTCCCGAGAAGGATTTCTTAAAATTTCAGACGATACTGAAAATATAATCTGTGTCCTTTTGAACCCAAGTATGAAGATGGTCTCGCAGTTCAAGCAGGGTGAAAACAGGCTGGAAAATATGAAGCTACATACAGTGAAGCATGTGCGTCACAGTATGGAAAATGCAGCGGTAGACATCAGGGCGAAAACTGTAAACACATACCCACTCAGATATTTCATTTATGCCCGTTAATGACAAGGTAGAATATATCAGACGACCCTGAACTTTTAGTCAAAATGCACCAACTAGCTATAACATTATTGTTATGGCTTACTATTGTGTAGGTCTCCTTCACTGTACCAAAACAGCTCTGACCCCTTGAAGCATGAACTCCACAACACAAGGTGTCTTGTGGTATCTGGCCCTAAGACATTAAGTAAACAAGGTAGGCTCTCCATGGATCAGACCAGAACATTGCACAGATGCCTGACTGGATTGAGATCTGGGGAATTTGGAGGTTACTGGATTCAGAGGGAGCATCATATATATATATATATATATATATATATATATTACATTACAAGGACAGTACATGCATCCGTGCAATGACATTAAAACTATGTGTATGAATATTACTGGCACACTCCAATGACTCATATGTGGCTGAAGCCACTTTCTCTTTGGTCACAGCTGGTAAACAGACAGGAAGTAGGAAAAGTTGACCACTTTACCACAAGACCCCTTGAAATCATCATCATTAACCTGCTCTAAGGTTTGGCCTAAAAAGGGCTGATTAGGTTCTCTGAAAGTTAAATGCTCCTTTTTCACATGGGTATGATAGCAAAGATGACTAAGCGCTGATGTGTAACGTAAATGGTTCCTATTCAGATAACAGATACAAACAGAGGCTTTGTTGCTGCATTTATACTTCATCCATATTGCAAATATTTACAACTTACAAGTGGGTAGAAAATATTCTACCTACACTCAGAATACATACGCAGTACCCGGAGAGTACGTATGTATTCTACCATATATTGAGCATCTTTCTCTGTGTTTCTATCAAGGACTTCTTTCCACTGGCTTGACTGTATTTACCCAAATCAGGAAAACGGAAATCTCGGAATACTGTCAACAAGCTTGATTCTTCAGTATACCAAACTGTTTATCTGGGAAGAGAGATTTTATCAGTGTCATTTTCTGCCTCTGACATGTAGACCACCACTAACATGCTAAGTAGAAAAAGATAAAAGTAACTATAACTATTTACACGCACACATTTTTTTTCTTTTCTTTTCTGAGACATATTGTTCTTCGCTATGTAATTTATCTCCAAATGATAAACTCAAGACTATGTTTTCAGGCTTATTTAAAACAGAACACCAGGACTTTTCAAAAACACTACATATGATGCTTCCCCACCACTTTCCCTCCTACATAATGGTGTGTAGGTACATGTTAAAAAGTCCATGAGATCTAAGGACTGCTTTTGCTAATATAAATATTTCCAGTTTGTTGGTATGGCCCAGGAAAATGTTCCAGAATTTGGTCATACCGAAACTTAAATTTAAAGAAAAACATAGCTGCATATGTAGCTTGACGTCTCAAGCAGTCACACAGAATATACTGTACATGCAATGTGAAAGAAAGAAAAGTCTGCAAAATACAGTTCTAACCGAATTTTTAGCGTACATCATTTCTGCATAGCTAGTGTTTTCACAATAACATTGTTTTCCCGTCACAGCTAAATGTGTAGAAGCTTATGCAAAAAGAGGTTTTCATTCCTAAATGAGACAAATGTACTTTGGCCGAGAGTACAGTTAGCGTTTCCAGGACATCCAAGGCAAAAGCAATGAGAGAACTAGTATTATTATTTGTAGTATTATTATTCTTATTATAATCCAAACAAAAGAACTGGGTAAAGTGTTAACCTAATAGAAGTAAGCATAGACATAAACCCGGACAGATAAACTTGTTAGACACAATATCATATGCTAGGTCATTCTCCTCTAGTAATCGCCATCCAATATGAATGCCCACTCTTTGTTATAATTTTTGTTACAATGCCTGGCTTTATGTAACCACTTTAACATAGCCCATCTTCCATCTTGTAAGAATAACACTACATTTAAGCTAGGCACATATAAAGACTGGGCTTTATCTTCATCCTTTTCTGTTAAAGGAAAAACATCTGCTTCTTGTGAGGGAGGACAGCCGTTTAATCCTAAATGTCAACTGCACAGAGGAAAGGACACTTTGTTCACATGAAACTTTTGCTCATTGGTGAGGTACTTACATTAGCCCTGCGTGGCATGTTGCAACGGTTTTCTGCAGAAAGAGACAGTGCTAACAGTTTTCATTTGATGTTATTTTGTCACTGCTCAAGATAGCTAGTTGGATTTGAGGTCATTTTGAAGGTATGTGCCTGATTTGTTTGCTTGTTTAATGTGATTTTGTGAAACATTACTTAAATGATGACAAAAAGGCAGTGGCATGTTAGGAGTGATCGAAACACAGATAAGCAGCTGAGGCAAAATTCATGGGTAGGCAGGTTATGTACTGAAGGCATATTATCTACCTCTATTATTAATAATATTCATTATGTCAGGTCTGATATACTAATAATACTACTAATTATACTACTTGGGAATGAAACATAACCCAGAGATGACATACAAATTTAAGCACTAACACGGATGTTGAAGCTCGAAATCATATTAACATGGAGAGACAATATTTCAGGACATTTGGGGGATTTCTAATTTATAGAATGAAATGTGGTAAATTTAAAGGTTTTCTCGTTTAAATTTCTTATTTTATTTTCCCACTGTGTCTTCACACAGAAAATGTATATGGCAAAATTTCAGAACCATATATGGCACATTCCTATATTTCTTCAGTGATCCTTTCTTCAGTGATCCTTTCTGAAATTCTGAGTTGGGAGATCAATAGAAGATTTATAATAATGTCCATCCATCTTCTCAATGCCTTGCTTAGTCAGTGTAACAGAACAGTTTAACACGAATATTATGAACCTTGTTTTGACTGATCTGAATCTGACAATTTATTCAGCCAGTATGTCAATATAGGTTAATCAATGAAAGGCTCCGCACAGTGTGACAGGGAGTTTTCTGGTCCTTTCCAATGAATATATACAATAGCGTGCGGCGCTCCCAGCATCTGGCCCTCTGGCACTGTAGGGGGGTTGGAGTGAGGTGTTGGTGGGGGGGCCTCCGCCTCTGTGGGGGGGGGG
>JAODKL010000114.1:103164-120798 GCA_026780765.1 Petrocephalus schoutedeni
AACCGGAGTACCCGGAGGAAACCCCACAATGGCACGGGGAGAACATGCAAACTCCACACACATGGAACTGGGCTGGATTTGAACCCCGGTCCCAGAGGTGTGAGGCGACAGTGCTACCTACTGCACCACCGTGCCGCCCTAAACTATTATGGTCATTATTATTGTTATTAATAATAATAATGATAATAATAAATCATTATCATTGTCACTAATTATTATTGTCATTAATAATAATTATGATCATTATTATTGATAATAATTTGAATTTTAGTTTTTATGTATATCAGTGTGTATTGGTATAAATATTTAAATATATGTATGTGTGTATATATAATGTATTTATAATGTATTACGCATAATGTATTTGATTATATCTGATTATATATAATAATATAATGTATAATAATAATAATTATTATTATTATTCCCCCTTTTTGTTGACTGTTATTGTTTCTGTGTTCCCATCCCATTTTCTATTTATTTTTTATTATTATTATTATTGTAATATTTGTATATTTGTTATTGTCCACTTCCCTGTCCTCTCTTAATGTGCCTGGACTGTCGGAATAAATTGTAAAATATGCAATAGGTGGAGTATTACATACTCCTCCATTGCAGTGCAATTCTGCCCCAGCTATAGAAGGCAACCAGACAACACATTCTGCTCGTCTAGTGCATCGGGAAATCTGGGAAGAGGAGAGAAGAAACTGAAACGCTATTTATATCTAACATTAAGCAGGTTATTTAATGTTAGATGTAGATAGCGTGTCAGCGTCATTTACACGTTTGCTATGAAGCTTGATGGGCCAAATGGCCTCCTCTCATTTGTAAATTTCTTATCTTCTTATTAATAATACTTCAGTTCCACTTTCTCTCGCTTCTCCAAAATTTACACTAAAGTTTGTTGTTGCGCTTGCGGCCCCATATTCCTCCTGAAACACTAGCAGAACAGAGCTTACGGTCTGTTTTACTTCTGTCATCTTCCCTTATCTTAAGATATTTCCACACTGCTGACACCCTACGTGTATATCTGACAATTTGCCAAAGCCGGTCTTCCCAGCATTTATCTGCCCTCAATGTTTCTCGCTAACAAATCTCTTGCTAGACGACGATTATTGGGCAATAAAAAGAAGAAAAAAAAAGACCAGACACCACAGCTTTGAGTTCTAAAGTAATGTTGCAATTAAGTGGTATCGGTTCTTGGTATCGGACAATTTTTAAGAATATGAGTACATGAGTGCAGCATCGACCCGATACCCGATGTCGGTATCAGTGCATCCCTAGGTAATATCATCACAGATGAACAGAAATCTTCACCTGCATAAACATGAAAGGACCAAATGATAAAGCTTTCATGGTTTATCTTAAATAGAACAACAATTAATATTAAGTAAATTTTTTTTATCATTATTCATATTTTAAAACAGGTCATATCACTTTAACTGAACAGATTCATTGGTTGATTATATAGGGTTGTTGTTTTTTGCACAAACAGTAGAAAATGCTTAACATTACTGAACAACCTTGTGATTAGGTGTGCAAACTTTATTCTTAACATTACATATTGTATTCCTAAAAATATGTCTGGCAAAATAAAATGGCAACTATGCATGAAATGATAAACAGCTGCATGTTATCACTTTCACTGACCAATTAAACCAACCCAAAATATATTCAATAAATTCAAAATATATTGAATTTGATGTGTCATGTATTAAAACACTTGGTTTTGGCATGATGGAGTTTGGCTTCCCAATATATACGTATAACAAGTGACAAAACTTAAATGCAATCAGTAACTGGACTATAATTAAAATGTTGAGGAAATTGTTCCAAATGACATTATAAATGTGCTTTCCTTTACTTAAATGGAGGAAAGCATTAAAGGTTACACAAGGTATATAAAGGTTATACATTATTTTAAGATGTTTAATATTTAATTTACACATTCTACATATGTAATTGCCCCAAGGGGAAATTAACATGTGACACCAAATGTCTAATTGTGCGATTACAAGTTGATTTGTGTTATTACAGGCTGACAGACAAGAATGCAATGAAAAAGGTACAGTGTGCAAATGATAGCATTATATGATAAACATGCATGTTATATATAATGTGAATTATAAGAATTTTCCTGCTAACACTAAGAATACCCTGTATATGATGACAAAACTAAACACTACTGAAATGATTTGCTGCCATTGATGTAGGTCTTTCAGTACAAACAACCTTCGCAGAGTGCTGGTTCAGAATTGACAGGTTTCATCCTTTTACTTTCATATCTAGGTCAGGTCCGTGCTTCCAGGGGTTCCATAAACAATTCCTTCCTCAGACTGTTACAGATGGAGATCACACAGGAGAAACCTTTGTTTACCTGTAGTAAATCCTGAGAGGGGTGACATCTGCTTGAAACTGAACATTCTCACAAAGGCTACGTACGCAGGAAAGGCAGGCCACATAAACACACATATGCTAGCCATGCCAGCTACTTGTGAGAGATACCGCACCCACAAGCCGCACCCGCACATTCAGACTCAAACATGGATTCCATCCTTTATTTGTGAAAGTAGGACAAAATGGATGATGGAGAGATAGCCTGAACGTTGACACAACATGAAAAAAAAACACTGTTGCATGAACTATGACATCGACAAATCCCATTAGCTATGAACAACCAAGAAGGCCATCCCCCACCTACAAGTTCCCTTTTCCTGTACTCTTACCGTAACAACCGGCAATGGTTGTACTTAATTTTTTATTGCTTTGAATAATCCTGAAAGTGTTGCCACCTGACTTCTTTATTGAGGTGACGTTGTGTTATAGGGCCTTTCCTAGCCAAATACACAAGTTGTAAGCACTAATTCAAAAGTGTTTATGCAGCAAACTGCTCAAGCTTATCAACGATCGCATGACGCGATAACAGAAATAGGCCTTTACGAGACCTCGTAGTGTCTCACGCGCATCTGTTAGATTCCCGCACAACACTGAAAGCTCTTAAGGTCTTTAAGAGACAAATCAATTTTAAAATAATATTAAGAAGAGCAACTTGACTCACTCCTTACTCAGAAAGTACATTCACACTTTCCTTATTAAACATTGATGTTCCTGGTTAAAAATGGGAAATTTGTAGCAATTTACTTGGAAGACGAGGGATGCTTCTTAGAAGAAAGAGTACTATTCTGTGAAATTATTCCATTCATATTTATGGGAGGTAATATGTAACTTTGTTTTTTAAGTTTTACGTCAATTATCCACAGAATCGCCTAGTTAATGGAAGCCCTACTTGTGATGAAAATTTTAAATTTAGCAAATTAACAAGACACTCACTGTCCCTTAATCTGTACTTCCATAAACTTTCATATTGCTGTAAAAATAGATAAATACTATGATCTATACTATAAATACTATGATAATAATATATTTTTTATTATTACTAGCATATTTTTTTATCAAGTGAGGCTTCAATGCTGATAATCCAAAGCAGTATGGCTTAAATGATTATCGGAACAAGATATACACACACACACACACACACACATAAATATAGCAATGTCAACACAAACAAGCTTTCTAATGTGGGTTTAGTCACACATCAAAGCAAAACCTCTCCATCACCGTGTCATTTCTGCAATAAATCTATCCTTTCCAGCAGATCAGTTGCACTGTTACCAGGAAGAAAACGAACACACTAAATATACAATTTTGTGTCAGAAATGTGCCTAGGCAGCTGTATGTTTAATGACATAATGGCAGAGGGAGCTTCAAACTGGCTGCGTCTACCTAACACTCCGTTCCAAACAATGCCTCAGCATCTCGGCAAAAAGTGCTGTCAAAGTTAGCTGTACAGTGTGTAACAAACAGCTGTGCACTTGTGTGGCCGCAAACACCTATTTAAATTCCATCCATTGAGATGGCGTACAACTGAAAATACGCATTTGACCTAGCATATCGTAAAATGCTAAATATATTAGGAATTAACACAGTTAACACTAAGAAACAAAAAAAAGAAAAGACAATTAAAAATATTCCATTTGATTCAGTTAGTGACGTGTGTGTAAACACTGGCGCAGACACAGATGCACAAATATTCTGAAGTGGCTGCGGAATCAAACAATATTGAGTTGTTGATTTTGTTTAAAAAAAAAAAAGAAAAAAGTGTTAACGAAAGGGTTGATTTTCAAGAAAATGGTGACTAACACTTCTGTGCAGTCACCCACACGTTTACCCCTTTCTCATTCCTTAGTCACTTAGAAACATGACTTTAACTGTGCTGCCAGTGGATCTGCTCTTTTGGGATAAACCTGCATTCCCTCAAAACAACATATTTTGCTACATTTTGAAGTAGAATTTCATTTAGAAAAAAAATTCAAGACTCAAGAGTTTATTCTTTATTGAAATTGTACATAACAGCACAACCGAATGAAACTGACCTCCAAGTTCCCTTTTTGTATTTATATTAAATTTTTACTGTTCGTGAACAAATCTATCATGTTGCATCAGAACAGTGATGTACAAAACCATATGTTTATTTAAAAGCATAAATAGTGTTATTTCTATAGCTAGGTTATGTGCCTTACCAGATATAAGTACATATATCCAATATTTCCTCCATATTCCATATTTATACATCTTAGCAATATTTATGTTGAGTTTAGATTGACTAGTACGGTCATATAAAAAGCTAAGCATTTTAGGCAATGTCTACAAAAATGAATTCATGGGGGAAAAAAAATTAGTCATGGACTCTGATCTAGACAGGTATGCGAGACAGGTGTGTCCTGCGATGGGTTGGCGCCCCATCCTGGGTTGTTGTCTGCCTTGCACAATCCGGGACAGGCTCCGGACCCCCCCTCCCGACCGTGAATAGGACAAGCGGTTTCAGAAAATGCACAGATGGCTAAATGGATTCTGATATATGTTCATATGCGCACACACACACACACACAGACATTTAAAGGTTAAACATACAGCAGCGTGTTTTTGCTATGACGACACCATCCACACACTACCATAAAGTCCTTACAAAGGGAATCCCACGAAAGGTGACTTTTCCCATTTGATGACACCATGGACCAAAAGCGTGTCTACTCACACTGTGCAATGTAAGTAGAAATATGAGGCCCATTCCCCACCCACTGTTTCCTCTGTGCTACGACAGAGAAGTCATGCGCGCGCTGGGGATTCTATGGGTTCTGTGACAGACCAGACTTCCACAACTGGCTGATCTGGGAGCAGATAGGGCTTCTTTCAAAGAATTCTTCAGAATGTTTAGAACGCCGGGGTTCTCAGAGTTCTCTGAATGGAAGTGGCAAACATCTGATTTACCCCAGGAAGGAAGAAGGTCTGGCATGAACTATTTCATGTTTAAAGCGCATTTGTTTTGTACCCCGGGGTGCCAGTTTGATCAATATATTTACCCACCTCAATACACTGAGAGGTGAGGGAAGCTGTCATTGCTAGCCAATATATCATAGAACTGCTCGCTACTAAACAATTTGGGCATACCGGATTGTGACACAGCAAAACCCCCTCTTTCCAGTAAAAAAAAAAAAAAGTTTGGCTTTGTGAATTAATTGAACTTTTGCCTTTCCCCCACAAAAACTGCTGCCAGAAATTCCCCACCAAAGCATGACACTGCAGGAAAAAGAGGGGTGCCAGATTTTAACACAATGTTCCATTCTACAAAGGCTGGCTACAGCACAAATATTAAGCATGATTTAGATATCAATGCCCCAACATACTGAACTAGACCTAAATTAATTAATTACTTGTACTAATTGATATATGTGGGGGTATTCCACAAAGCAGGATTTCTTCATTAGCCAGATAACTTAGGCCAAATGTAAGTACTGTCCAATAGGACTGTGACTTACCTCTCTTCCTACTGGACCATTGAAGTTGAAGTTATTCAGCTAACAGGGAAATCCTGCTTTGTGGATCACCCCCCTCTTCTTTTGTTGGAAACGGGCAGTCATTTATTATCCACAGCCTTGACTTAAAAATGGCTACCATTCCTTATATATACACACATGCAGAATAATTAAAATCAATACTGTGCAAAGGCCCTATATAAGACATAGGCGAACGGCTAACACGCCATTTGATTAATGGGCGCAAGACATCAAATGAAAAATCGGAAGAAACACGTGGTTGATTCTTATTTACATTGTTGAAATGGCGATATTTATTGAGGAGAAAACCACCTGCAGCCCATTTTACATCACAATAATGCATCATTATTCTAACACTGAGCTGGCAAGAAAATTAAAAGGTCAAAACAATCTGTGGCAATGTGAAGAAAATGCCAAAAGAAGAGTGAATAAAGGCAATATAGAGGTGTTTTATTATGGCAGATAGTTAGCTGGATTCTTTAAAATTAAAATAATCTAAATAAATAGCTTTATTCCACTTTTTTTCTTGTCAGATAGACGTTAGCTAGCAAATTAGCGGCCAGATACCCTGTGCTATGTTTTTAGTATAAAATGAACTGACATTTGTTTCCTACTGCTCTGTATTCGCTGTAGTCTTATTGAATCTAATAACTTTGTGTTTATATTTTGGTGCCGTTTTGAATAGAATTTGTATTGATGGAATGTGTGTGGGTTTATATAATCTGTTGTGTTTGGGGGTAGGATTTGGGGGATCCCTGTCAGTTTCGGGGGGTGGGTAGGTGGGAGAGAGAGACTGGGCACATAGCCATCTTCTGAAACAGCTTATCCCTCTGGGTCGCAGGAGGTCCAGAGCCTATCCTGGAAGCTACGGGCACGAGGCAGAAAACAACGCAGGATGGTGGGCCAGCCCATCGCTGGGCACACTCACACACTATTCACTCGCACATGCACACCTATGGGCAATTTAGCAACTCTAATTAGCCTCAGCATGTGTGTTTGGACTGTGGGAGGAAACCGGAGTACCCGGAGGAAACCCCACAATGACACGGGGAGAACATGCAAACTCCACACGCATGGAACCTGGGCGGAGACTCGAGCCTCGGTGCCAGAGGTGTGAGGCAACAGTGCTAAGCACCGCACCGCCATGCTGTCCTCACATAACATGTACATGAAACTTAAAATGCATCAAAATAATGGCTTATCAGTACAAGTAATATTCCTGCTTATTAATCTGTAATATCCCAATAAACATGCATCAAAATATCCAGTTATTCACAGATTACTTCATACACAAGTCTTATCTCAATAGCAGTGTCCAGCTAGTAAGTTTTGGCACTAGTACGGCTGCATTAATTCACACAATATTTTGAGAAATTTACCTGTGAAAAGAGGCAATATACACCTGCACCTAGATGCACCAAGACACAGCATCTGACAGACAGTGTAACCTGCAGTGCACTGTACAGCCACCTTATGGCACCTCCCACACTCTGACCAGAGCGCTACACAGTTAGGCCGCAGTGCCACTCTCATACTGTACAGCACATCTCCAGCAGACTAATAACAAGCTGCTGTATAACCTACTGCACCACAAGCTTCCTGTCTAGATCTTTTGCCTTTGGCAAAGCCTAAACCCCTCATTTTCATACAAAAATATATTTCCCATGGTTCTTATTCAAATAAATGAATGCCCAACTGTGCATGTATAAGAGAAATTATGTATAATTTCCTTATTTTGTCTTTATATTTACTTAATTTTAATTTTATTAAATTTAGGCTGTGTGGGTGTGTTTTTAATTGGACCTATATTGATAATTTTGTAATCAATATATTATTTTGAAATTGTGCACAAAGCAGCAGGGGCCTTTTCTATATGGAATGACACCTAATCTCTGTAGGAATGGAATGTACATCATGCACAAAGAAAGATTGCACCAGCGAGAAAGTCCTGGGTGACTTTATTACTCATTGTGGTAGTCCTCAGATGATCGCATGATGTTTATGTTACATCAGGTAGCAGCTAGGTTGTGTGGGAGGACGCAGAGTGAAAAAAATGTTTAGATAAACTTCAGGTATTGTACCTTTTTAGATCAGGAAATAGCTAACCCCTGTGATTAAAACTGAAAAGGGAACTCACAGCTTTTTGTACTTTTCCTGCCCGGTGTGCAGAAAGTTTGTTTCGCTCGGGCGCACCCCACGCCCAAAAAATTACGGTGAGTTAGCCACTGGAAAGAAACATGAATTACTCATTTACATTTTACGCTGTTTTCCAATGTCGAAGGAGTATTTTTCCTGTGTCCAGGTGGATACCTGTGTATATAAGCAAGCTACTTACCTGTGAAAAGTATCAGCAAAGCATTCGAAAAGTGCTTCCTGCAAATATCTCTTCAAGGTCCAGGCTTGAAAATGAAGCTGTTTGTCTATTGCCTTATAGCGGTCGCGTTTGGTGCAGTGACCTGCACCTCAAAGCATCTCAAGGAAATGAAACTCAAGGTAGAAGAGGTTTTGAAGGATCTCAACCGGTTGAAGAAGGAACAACAAGTAAGTCAGGCTATGTGGTGCATTTTCAAATCCGTTTTTATAGCGCAATTGTGATTATTATTTATTTATTTTTGACTGTGATGTAAAAAAAATAAAACTTTTTTTTTATTCTGTGCCATTGTAGGACATGGGTTTGATGCTGAACACTCCAAATGATTATAAAGTAAGTTTTGCATCACTCGTAAATATACACCCTGTTGTATAGCTTGTTGGATGGCTTACATAACAGCATTGCCTACATTTATATATGTGCATGTGTTGAGTGTTACTGGTGCAGTCTTAGAAAGCCAGTGACTCATAATTTGTTGTGCGCCCACCTACACTACAAGAAAGCAAATTAATGTATGGGTTATTATGATTAAGTTTAAATTCTTGGGAAGTGTAAATATTTCCAATAAGACGTTTTAACTGTAGCCTTTTTTTTTAAAAAAAAAAAGTACAGTGATGGGTTGTTGGTAAACATATTTAGCTTATTTAGGGTATAAAACATTTTATGCAATTTGAGCAAAAATACTGTTTTGTTGCAATTTCCATAAATAACCATAATGATATAGGTACAACTATTCGGATAGTGACTAACAAGAAATGCAGCTTGATATTTAAAAACAACTCATTTATGTCTAAATAAGTGAAGGCAGTTACAGTAAATGGATCACAGATACTATTGTATCACAGGAACCCCTGCCAATGTGTCAGACTGAGACGTGGCAGTGCTGACCTCAGATATTACTAGGCCACTTTCTGATTCCAGAAACTTGATGAGTAATTAAAGAACTTCAACTTCAGCTGCCATTTGGATTTTTTATTGGCCCTGACCATTTTAAATATATCTTATTTTTATTGTGGTTATTTTATGCATCTAAAGTTATTTGGTGCCACTCAGTAACTCAGTAGCAGCAAATTCAGTAACTTCCTTTCCCCAACCACGGCAAGCTCATTTATCCAGCCATGTGTTTTTTTCTGTGTATGTATGTAAGACATATATACATTTTATTCATTTGTCTGACACTTCAAAGCGATTTACAGTAGAGGGAGGGGTTACAATTTGTGCTCCCTGGGATTGTAAAATAACTTATACTTTACAACGGTTTCGAGATTGCTTTGCTCTAAAAATGGCTGTATTTAAAATTAATTTTAGCCATTCAGCAAAAGATTTAATGTTTGAGAAATAAAAACAAAACAAAGGGGTATTTAAATTATATATATGTATATACCGTCAACCCTGATCGAGATATGCACTTTGAGGAGGGATGGCTGGGCGGCTGTATTACATACATTTTCTCAAAGGCATGGCAGTGAAGCTGCACTCACTCTCACTTCTTAACCAGAGCTGACGCTCCTCTACCGCAGGATGTGCGCAGGATGCCTGCACTGTCGCTCAAGTTCAGTTTCTTCTGTCTCCACATAGGCGGGCTGCTCTCTGTCTGCACTGGGCTGCTTTGCGAAAAACGTGGTCCATGTGCAGGGCCCGAAAATCCTCATCAGAAAGATCGGCAAAAGTCTCAAGAGTGGATTTATCGTAAGTCGCATAGCTGCCTTAAACCGTCCCAGACACCCTTGCATGCCATTAATTGTGGTCGGTTTGTTTATGTTGCATTTATGCATTGTTTCAGGTGAGCGCCGTCACGTACAATAATACTTCGAAGGTGAGCCATTGTAGATCTCTCTTATAGACATTTCATATATTACTGAGATTTGTGATAAAAATAACTTATTTCTAACACATACTCCAAATTTCCATGTTCTTGTTTTACGGTTTAGTCCTCCGTAGCTGTTTTAATATCAGCTGTGATTTTCAGACTCAATACATCCAGTTGCTATGTATCCCTTAGGCTGATAAGTGCCAGGATTGTGGCTTGTACCTAAAGAATGACACCAAGGAGTTTCTAAATGAACTTGGATCATTGCTGCAAAAAGTATGTATTGCTAAAATGTCTACAGTATTTATATGCAGATATATAGTGGTGTATGTAGTATGGGCCTATATGGAAATGTAAATTTACATATAACTACATATCCGACTCATGTAATCTCAGTTTATGAAGTCAGAGGAAAACAGTAATTTGTTACTGCAGTTAAATCAATTTAAATTCTCAGTGACTGAACGGAAAATGAATTTGTGTGTGCCACAGTAATGAATCATATATGTACTCATTTAATTCATGGGATTGTTGATCGTGATAGTTATAAGCACTTCGTATGAGAGAGAAAGAAAATGATAAATACATCAGACTGAGCAGTATAATGCAGTGTGTGTGTTACAGATAAATCTCGTTTTCCTTCTGTTTGATTTGAAAGCGTCATTTTGCACACTCCACACTGCACGAGTGCCCCTTTTAAAGCAAACTGTTCTTGGCAGATATTTAATTACGGAAATCATTCTCAGGCAAATTCCAGGTTGATGGCGAGGAAATGAATTGTTCAAGAAAGATGATGCCTGACACTACCACCAGACCCCTGGACACAGTTACCATCTCCAGTAATATTTATTTATTATTTATTAATAAAAGGCATATTTAGTCATTATTTAAGCTAAGTTAAATTTTCTGCGGTTGACAATAAGAAAGGATTTTTGAACTGGTCTCAAAGATAATACGCTGTAACTCGAGATCGAGTAGGACATTAGTGGGTGTGTCGCTTAGTGTAACAGGAGCTTGACAATGGGTACTGCTGGCATCCGTAGACTGTAATGACCTACTCTCCATATCTAACTTGAAAGAGAGCATGCTTACAGTAATGCATATGTGATGGACAGCGACAGTATCGAGATACGCCCAAATTGACATGCGTCCAGTGGTCCAGGTCCTAAATGTGACCACAAATCAAGAAAATGCTGGATTCACTTATTAACAGCTCATTACATTCACCTATTGAAGGAACTGCAGGCATAGTAATAGAATGAAATACATCAATTACGATAAGTGTTTACATTCCATTTGAAGTCCATTTGACTTTTATAAAGAAATGATAATCTCCATCATTGTACAGCTTCAGCATAATTTATTGTATGGATTCCTGAGCTCATTTTGCTATAAAATGCTTTGGTGCCATCTACTGGTCACTGTGCTTCTTTGCACAGCCTAGACCAGTCCCATACCACTTCTGCCTTAACAGTATGTCTCTTTAAATACAGCATTATTTATTGTCGTGGAGCTGTTTTCTTCTAACAAGTATGTGTTTCAGCACAGTTTCTCAGAGTTATTTATTGGAAAATGTCTCATACTGAGATGTGTTTTTGTATCATTATACAAAAGTATGAAGCAATATTTTGTTATAATAATTTATTAATAAATCATTCTAACATTGGAACTGTGTCTTGTGTTGACATTTTAAAATTCTAACTTGAGAATTTTGAGGTTGTTCTGTTTTTCTGTCCTCAGAGGAGGGTTCCTTGTTTGTGGGGCCTCACTAAACATCCCCCCCCCCCTACCACAATCAGTGTAGTGACTGTTTGTGGACAACAGGGGGCTTCAAAATCTTAAGCACCCACAAAACACAGTAGCTGGCTTTTTGTTCTTGGTTCCTCCTTCATTAAGAAGGTATAGGCAAATTTTTATTATTTTATTTCCAGGATGCCAGGTTCCTATTCTGATGTGTTTGGGGGTAACCTTAAATTCTCTGAAATTTAATAGGACTGGGATTAAAGCAGGCTGTTGCCATTGCTTTTGGAATGAAACTTTGAATTTATGCCATAATCCATAATTATGTAGCATACATAGGACTGGACAATATAAACTGACCAGTATTCCAGCAGGCCACAAAATTCCCATCACACAAATCAAAGTAGTACATGAAAAGTCTATAGGAGAGATCTATAACCTTCAAATTGTTTTGGATCTGGAACTGACGGCTCTCACCTGAAGCGATGTGTAAATGCGGCATAAAAAGACTGACCACAATTACCATGGCATGCAATGATACCTGGAAGGTGTAAGGCAGTTGGCACTTATGATCAGGTCATGCTAAAAACTGTTATTGATTTTATAGATGAGTTTTTGCAGACCCTGCAGAAATGTCAGGTTTTTGCCAAAGCAGTTCAGTGGAGACAGAGAGCGGCATTCCTGTATCGAAACAGAAGAAAGTTAACTGCCGGCGCTGAAGTAACACAGTAGGGGCATCCTGTTCTCAGCGTGCCGTAGGTGAGCATCAAATGCCATACATTTGTGAATATATATGACTCATTGCAACAGGTATATAAAATGAAACACCTAACCATGCAGTTAGGTATTTAGGAAACAGAAGCGGGGTCACTGATTGCTGAGGCACATACTGCGTAAAAGTCACCAAGGGCCTTTGGTGCGGTACTTTCACTTTTCCATTAACTTCTGGTCGAGTACCAGTATCAAAAATTTCAGTACCAAAAGTGCCAAACCAGTTGGGGTACTTCTTTGGAATTTCGGGGCAGAACTAGAAACGCTGAGGCTGTGAAGCAAGCCTCCACAGCACTCTGGAGCAGTGGAAACATGTTCCATTGTAAATTATCTGAGCTGTACCTAAGCCGTATTCACACTGACATGGCTCTGCTTACTAGCTAATTCCTTTAGCATTTGATGGTAAAATAAGACTGTGATTCTCACAGAATTGAAATTGAAATGAGCACATAGTACACCATGAACAGTAAATAATCTTCTCTTCGGTTTTATGTCACTGTCACTCTCCAAACCCAGCAACGCTTTTACCAGGCTAACCCTTCTGCAATGGAAAAACCAAAGAGAGCTAGTCTCTCTTTGCAGATTTGGCTCAGATATGGTTCCTGCATGCCAGTCGAAAACGGATTTAGGAGAACTTGGCTAGAAGCCTTGAGATAAAGCATTTATTCAGGAGTTGGACAATGAAACTGAAACAACGGTTTTAGACCACAACAATGTATTAGTATGATGTAGAGCCTCCTTTTTTGACTAATACAGCATCAGTCTGTCTTGGGAATGCGAGATAGATACAAGTCCTGGACAGTGGCCAGAGGGACTTCGAACTATTCCTCTTGCAGGACAGGTCACTATGTGATGCTGGTGAACAAAAATATTTTCTCACTCAGTCCTCCGAAACACCTCAAAGTGGCTCAATAAAATCCTGGTCTGGTGACCGTACTGGACGTGGATTCACTTTTATCACTTCACTTTTATGTTCATCAAACCACTTTTGTCACCAGTCTTGCTGTGTGTACTGGTGCATTATCATCCTAAGGCATGGCACCGCCTTCAAGGAATGATGTTTGAATCACTGGGTGAACACGGTCTGCCAGAATGGTTCGGTAGTCCTTGGCAGTGACATGCCCATCTAGAATAAGTAGTGGGCCTAGGGAATGCTATCATATTGCATCCCAAACCATCACTGATCCACCCCTGTGCTGCATTCTGGGTATGCAAGTCTGGGAGGTAAGCCTCTTTGGGGCTGCTGCTCACCATAACTCTCATGGATGTGGGAAAGATAGCGATGTGTTCTCATGAGAGAACAATACATATTTCATACTGTCCACAGCTCAAGGTTTACACTGCTGGCACCATTGAAACTGACATTTGGCACAGGCATACGTGACCAAAGTTTGGGCTATAGCAGCCCAACCATCAATATCAACCCCGTGGATCTCCCAACAAATAGCTTTGGTGGAAACAGGAGAGTCGAGGTGCGCATTTAATTCTGCAGCGAGTTGGGCAGCTGTGGTTTTATGTTTTTGAATACTACCCGGGTTAGTGCCCAGACATCCCTTTCAGACAGCTTTCTCTTGCGTCCACAGTTTGATGGACGTTGGATGTTGTCCATCCTTTGTAGTGGTATGCCGACATTACCCTGGATACTGTGGGTACACCACAAAGACGATGTCCTGGTCACAGATGCGCCAGCAAGCCACGCACCATAAATTTGTTCTCTTTTTAACTCTGATATGTCTCCCATTATGATGCATGGATTGCAGTATTTTATGTACAGCTGTGCTATTGCTCTGCTAATTCAACCTTCACACTGTGCTCTTACTGATGGTATGCGCAAATCAATCAAGGTTGGCCACCAGGCCAGGCATATATAGGCGTGAATCCTCAAATACGATATTAGCCAGTGTTTCAGTTTCATTGCCCAACCTCTGTACATGTATTCTTATTACAAAGTGAATGACTTATGTATTAAGCAGCTTGGTAGATCTATGAGACAGTCTTATAAGACGTTTTTGCATTGAGGAAGTCCCTCATGTTCTCATTAGAAGGGTATCTGGAATCAATTAAACAGTAATAGAGGTAGCAATAAATGTATTTGAAAAGGGAAAACAGAGGTAGAACTCCTTGGTAACCAAGATATGAAAGACTAGAACAAGGTCACATATGAATCAAGCAGCCAGTGTATAAGAACAAGAAGAATCTCCTCTCAACAGTGTGCAATAACTACGTTGTCTGTAGTGTCTGTGTACCCATGGCTAAGAATAAAGTAACCGAAACAAACTTAAACTGTCATGATGTGCCACTGTTATATCCCCGTTTGGCCAGCAGAGGTTGCTGGTTTTCTCATAATCACCTAATTGTTCTGTCTGATATGATAATCCCCCACACCTGCCTTTTGTTGGTTATGTGTGTGTGTGCGCGTGCGCGTGTGTGTGTGTGTGTGCTTGCCCTCACTGTTTTCCCCAGCTCGGCCATTGTAGTTGTTACAGTTGGTATTCTCAATGGTTGCCCGTTTCCCCTAGTCCCAATCAGCTGTTGTTCTCTGTCGTGTATTTAAACCCCTCGTGGTCCTTTGTTTTCCAGTTTAAGTGTCTAACCATTAAATAAAACACCTGTTTACCCCTCAACAGGCTGGATCTGCGTCACGATTCTCTCCCGACGTGACAGAATGGTCAAGCTCCTCAAGTGGCCCGGCAGCCTTTACCCCAGTGTTCCCTCCGGAGCTCCATTTTCATGGTAGACCCCATGGTTCCCCATGTTGCGGAACTGCTGAAGACCCTCAGTCTGACCACGACCAATGAGCCTCCCAAGCCAAGCGGACTGCTTGCTCCGAGTATCTCGGTGGTTTTTTCCATTCTCGTCAAGGTGCACTGGGAGTTCCTCACGCACCCGACCGTGTTGCCGTCTCCAGGTGGACCAGAAGCTGACAATTCAGTCCCTGTCCTCAGATCCCCAAAGAGTGGTCGGAATCCTGGAGGATCTGGCAGAGGTACAACTTCTGAGAAGGAGGACTGCACAGACTCCAGACACCAGATGAGCCATCTTGATCCACTGACAGTCCACCACCGTCCACTATGTCAGAATGCCAGGAGAATTCCTCCTCCCACTGCCTACCCGCGGTCAACCAGGTGCTTCGCTACAGTGAGACACAGTTCAACCCGCAGATGTCCCACAACCGGTCGTCACTCCACCCCGGTCATCACACCACCCACCGACTCTCACACCAAACGCCGGAGGAAACAGAGTGGAGAGTCATAACTAGTCAGAATTTGGCTCGCCATCAACTGCCCTTAGGCCACATCCCACCACTTCTCCACAGTGCGAAGCCGCACGTTCTGCTTTTGGACCGCAGGCGGAAACCAGAGTCCTCAAAGACGACACGGGGAGAACATGAAAACTGCCAAAATGCCTCGATCTGCCAGACATTACAATATTTACTTTCTGGGACAGCTGCTTCAAAAAAGAGAACTACTCTGGGAATATTGGAATGGGTGGCAACCCTATTTGAAAGTCCTGCTGAGCCAGTACAACCTTTTCATTAGGTGAGTACGCTTATATTTGATAATATAATTCTTAATACAATTGATATTAATTAATACTACAAAACGGGGCTGACTCACAAAAAGGTTACAAACCCCAGATCTATGGAATATATAGCTTCTCCTTTACGGACAGTGCATTCAGAAAATATTCAGACCCCTTCACTGAATACAACAATGACAAAGCAAAAACAAAATTTTAGAAATGTATGTGAATTAAAAATAAAATATCGAAACATCACTTTATCCTAAATCGACTTTGATCTGCAGTCAGGCCATAGAATTTCGTAGCACCTATGATGGGCCCAGTCAGTTTTTCGTATGGTGGGATCAGCTCTGATTACCAGATTTGTCCGGGGCGGTGTTCATGTCTATCCCCATTTGCCACTTCCGGCATTAGCCCAGCACATGCATGCAATATTAAAATTGCAATTGTAATGATTCCTTTTGTAATGTACATTTCTTTACAACAGAACCCTATAGCAGTCTGTATTTAGGCTGCAGAACATTTAAAATCACACAGCATAAAATAACACAAATGTGTAGTTTCAACCGCGGGTCAATTGTTTTTTTCAGCAGAGCTCAATAAGGGGCCAGTACAGGTTTACTAGGGTGACCAGGTAATCCGTGTCATCCCGGACACTTTGAGCTAGGACAGAATTTGCAAACTACCATTTCGATCAAAAGGACCTGGATGTTAATGTGAAACGGCTTTTTCAGTCAAGGAATCAAACCAGTCAAAGCACAAGAAGGAATTGACTATTAAGCCAAGCAAAGGAGCCTTTCGGGTTTAAAGTAGTTTGTAAAACCTGAAGTAGCTCAAAGCATCCAGGATGACAATTCAGCCCCTGTCCTACACTCCATAGTGGTCACATGATCATAAAGTGTGGCTTTCTGTCTTCGAACATCGGCCTGCCCAAAGTAGCAGTAAAGGATGTTCCACTCCGCCCCCACTCCTGTTTATGTGGCCCGGAGGAGAGGAGGGGGATAAACCACTTTTTGCCATTTTTGGATTTTAGGATGTGGTTCCATATGGATGCAAATTACTCCAGTCAAAGCGCAAGAAGGAATTAACTATTAAGCCAAGCAAAGGAGCCTTTCGGGTTTAAAGTAGTTTTAAGTAGTTTGTAACACCTGAATTAGCTCAAAGCGTCCGGGATGACAATTTAGTCCCTGTCCTCAGATCCCCATTATGATTATCCGGGATTATCCGGTCACCCTAGGTTTACAGACGCATGAAACTGTATGTTTTATTTGAACATTAATAATTTTTTAAAAATAAATGTATTATTGTTGCTGTGGCTTCACAGGGGCAGCACGGTGGTGCAGTGGATAGCACTGTTGCCTCACACCTCTGGGACCAGTGTTCGAATCCTGCCCAGTTCCATGTGTGTGGAGTTTGCATGTTCTCCCTGTGCCGTTGTGGGGTTTCCTTCGGGTACTCCGGTTTCCCCCCACAGTCCAAAGACATGCTGAGGTTAATTGGAGTTCCTAAATTGCCCGTAGGTGTGA
>JAODKL010000114.1:130391-146042 GCA_026780765.1 Petrocephalus schoutedeni
TTCCGGGATAGGCTCCGGACCCCCCACGACCCTGAACAGGATAAGCGGGTTGGAAAATGGATGGATGGATGGATGGAAGTCCTTTAACCATAAAATGTGTTTGAATCCCATCAAAAAGAAAAAAAAAACTACCGTGAGATCATTTAGGTTACAACTTCACTTGGTTTACTCTCAGACCACACTGAAAAACCGTCTTCTAAAATCACAGAGAGACATTTGAAATACTTGATGGCTTCACTGTCTAAACCTTCAAAACAGAGAACATGTAAAAAGGGGCAACAGCCACACAAAGCTTGAAACCACACACTTAAACATGTAAATTCCACCTGCAGTGGGAGGGTGCAGAATCGGACAGACTGACAGACACTCCATTACACAGCAAATATGCACAGTACTTACGACTGCAGGTACTCTATTATACAAGAGTCAGGTTGTTTCGAGACACTCAAATTCACTTAACTGGCTACGTTGCCTGCCCAGCTCCCCACTCCAGTCCGGACCAAGGTTTAAATTTCAGCTGTGTCATTCACAGGTCATACACCCATGAATCATACGCGATTACCTGTTATTTTCGAACCGCCGCCGCAAACAGGCAGTGGATACGAAGCTACCTTCAGTCGCAGGATAAGACGCTGCGACTAAGTAGCCAAACGAATTGGAAGCTGGAAATGAAAGCCTATCTTAAACCTTATTAATTAACGATAAAGAGAGAAGCATTAAGGAAGGAACTAAATCACTGAATGTCTTAATGCGGGTTGAGATTAATTCCAGCAACGCAAACATTATGAAAAAAAAAATTGTAATGCAACAACTTTAAATTACGCAACTGTATGGGTTATGTATATATATATATATGATAGGCCACCTAGCTGCACAACATGGCTGTGCAACCGGCAGCATGTGAACATATATAAGACGGAAGGGAAAGCCCGTAGCAGCAAACAGAAAACGCGCGCAGGCGCGAGGCCAGGAGCGCGGGCCGGCGCCTCCAGGGGATGTAAGTGCAGACTGAAGCAGGGCGGACCGCAGCGGGAATTCTGCGCGAGACGGAGGGGTTCCCCGGCCTCGCGAGCTCGTGCCGAAGCCGCGTGTGAACGGCGAACCGCAGACACCTGCGCTGCAGCTGCAGATTGATGCCGCTGCCAGGTGTGCCGCGCGCTGAATGTGCTATACGTATACGTATATCTAACGCTAAAATACTAAGCGACCTGGAGTAACCATCCAGGCTAAATGACTATGACAAATAATAAAAATTAAATACAACTGAATGAATGGATATACAATCATATAAGTATTACAATATCTTCCAGATCTTTCTTTAATAATATTTATTATTAAGGAGGACGCAGGGGTATAGACAGGTGTGTGAGTATATATATTTTTAAATATAATAACATTAAAACTGACGTAATAGTAAAATGCCACCTCCTGAAATGTATTACAATAAATTTGCAAGTATGGAATTATATTAAACCAACAGAGGTAAACTGGGAAAGTGTGTGTTCTCACAGTATTATATAAGCAAAGAGGGGAGATTGTCTTAGTTGTTAATGTATAAAAAGCAGGATACTTTTCATATCATCTTCCTTGACCACTTCTTTAGTACAGTGCTGCTCAACCAGTTAGGCCATATACAGTATATGAGAAAAAGTACTGGGATACACCTCTTAATTATCGAATTCAGCTGTTTCATTCAGACCCCTGCTGGATATTCCATAGTCAACTGTAAGTAATATTATTGCTAAGTGGGAGCGTTTTTGAACAACGGCAACTCAACCATGAAGTGGCAGACCATGTAAAGTAACAGATTAGGGTTACCAAGTGCAGGGGTGCAGAGTGTGTAAGAGTAGATGACGTGCTGTTGAATCAGTATAGGGTGGCCGCGCCCATGGAGCTAGGAGTTGAGGGCCTTGCTCAAGGGCCCACAGACATGTGGCTTTTGCCAAAGCCAGGCTCAAACCAACAACCTGAGAGCTGTGAGCTGTGTATATATACCACCTGTACTTATTAATTTGTTTATGTTTGATAAACCAAAAATAAAGCAGTTATACAGAACAAGCAATCAGATATGGTTAAAAGACATTGACAAAAGGTAATCTAAAATGATTATAATAGAGGACGAAATTATCATATGAAGAAAAAAGAACTGGTGAAAAGGTGAAATGGTCAAACTTCACCTACTGAAAAATGTAACCTATTTGCATGTTTTTTTTATATGTGGGAGAAAACTGGGCTACTTGGAGGCCGGAGACCATGCAAATTCCACACACATCCAAAGAAGGGTTGCTTTGCTGTGAGCAACCCTACAATAGTCACCATCCAGAAATACATTTTCTGTAGCCGCCTGTTCTAATCTGGGTCCCGGGGGGTCCGGAGCCTGTCCCGGAGGCTGGGAACAGCCCATTACAGGGCACCTTCACACATCATTCACTCACACAAGTAATACAATATTCACATTCAAGGCAAAAGTACTACCAATCACTAAATCATTTTTCTAAGCATACACTACAGTATTTTTGTTGTTAAGGATATTCTGACTTTCTTACCAGTTAAGTGTTGTGTGAGCCTGAAAACTATACAAGGCTATAAAGTTTATTAATGCAAACCTGTGACTGCTTTAAATGAAACCTGCATATTGGTCATTCATGCAACATAAATTACACATATCCAAGTACTCTCACTCTCAGATTTCATGTGAAATCTGCATAGATTCCATAAACGAGACTAACACCCCCCCCCCCCCCCCCCAAAAAAAAAAAACACTTTCACAAATGGCTCACTACTTGTTACGTCACTTGTGGTGAGGAATGTGGGTGACGCAGCGGAGCGAGGGAGGATTGCCTGGTGACCCTGACCAGAAGGAGTGGTCGGAAGATGGACAAATGATTTATTTTACCCATAACATTTCTGCCGTTTGAAGGTTTTAGGTACCAGTGCAGGAAAAGGCAGAGGGGGTGTACTTGGCTGCCTTCTAGCAATGCAAACATGTCAGGGATTGTCTTTAAAAGTACAGACTTGTGTTTGCAGTTCCTTTGACAATATAAAGTCACCCAACTGTGCACGTTGACCTAATTAATCAGCAATTCTGTGGCAGGTGTCTATGTTTTGGTGTTCACATGCGGTCTTGGCAGCGGTGTCGAACGCGAGCTGTCAGGCCTGAGGGATTTCCCTCATGTCTATGCACTGAATTCCCGTTGTGGTTAAAGATGCTGGTCGCGTACCTCTAAGGCTTCAGTACAGTACTTTAAAAAGTGGTTAAAATCTGCATGCTTTTCTTAGCATGAGTGGAATGCCTGACACCGCGTAAATTCGGGTGTTAAAAATAGGTGATCCATCCATGATTCTTCTAACCACCTACCTTAGTCAGCATCGTGGAGTGGGGGCGGTCGCTGAAAATTTTTAAAGGAGATGCACAATCTAAAAAGACATGAAGCACTAATTAAACAAATGTAATAATGTGATACTATTTATGCACTTATACCAACATTTCTGAGAGCCAGGATTACCATATATTGCATTTTTTTCATAACTAACCAAAAATTACTCAAATGAGGTGTAAAATAAAGTCCCTTTTCCGTTTAGATGGTGAACAGCCAAGGAAAACCAGTAGAAAAATTTACACACTCCTCTCCCCAGATCATACTGAAAACAAAAAAACAACATAACCTTTTAAAACACCCACTGAAGTTGGGAAATCTATTCAAGGTATGCTTTTCCTGAAACTAATCTTGACTCTCAAACATATTTTCCACTATCTCCCCAAAGCTCATCCTATTAATGACTGTTAAATTCAGTCCGTTTGTGTCTCAAGGTCCAGGTTTCAAGATATGTGGTTTCCAGTTGGCATTTAATAGACTGCTCAGAGTGGCATGAAATCAGTAGTTCAGTTTTTTTTTCTAGAGCGAAATATCCATTGGGGACTATACATTTCAAAGCAAGTGCAAGATGAAATAAAAAATTAGTATGCAGGTACTTTAAATACACGTCGCTTAAACTATTTAATCCATTCAAGTTATTAACAAGAGGTTTTGACTTGCTAAAAATTAAAAATTGATTGTCACGGTCTGCTCATGTGATCCTTGTGTGCCACGCCCCCTTGTTCTCCACGTGCGTTTCCCTGATCATGTCCAGCTGCCTCGTGTTTAGTCCTTGATGTCTTTCCCTATTTAGTCGGTCTGCGTCATGCTCCCAGTGTCGGTTATTATGTATGAGTGTGTATGTGTTTACGCACCGTTCATGATTGTTGCCGCTACTTATGTCTACCCGTCCTGTTCCGTTTGAATAAACGCCTGATTAATTACAGCCTGCATTATGGGTCGTCGATCCCGCGGAAACCGTGACATTGATAGCTGAGTCAAATATTTATTCAGAGATCCTCTTCTCCCAAAAGCTTTTGTTACTAAAAACAAGCATCAATGCCTGAATTGATTGCCCATTTTCACATGGAGGGACAGCTGACTGTCCCCAGGTGTTAGTAAGTAGTAATGCTGGTTTTTTTATGGGTCTGCATAGCTGCAGTTAACAGCGTACAAGGCTACGTATTACGTTTTACTTTTTTCTGATTCCCCCTACTGTTTTTGACCTGCTGTTCTAGCCATGTTGCGGAATTTCACTTTAAAATATCTATATTTAAATTTCAAAAGACCCTGTGTTTCATTCACATAGCCAGCAGCTGAGCTTTAGCCAATGGTCAGAACCAAGATATAATTAGGGTGACCTTCTGCTGACCTCACTTAACATTTTGTACTGATTTACCCACACTGACAACACCGAAAGATTCATTCTACTGTTCCTATAATAACTGTTGTTTTCGACCTCAACTTTTGTTTCATTGTATTCTTGTCACATTAAATGGAAAAAATTAGCAAGTCACATGCAGATTGGCTTCCAGTCAGAGGCTTAGCGATAGGCCAGGCAAGGCAGGCAGTAGACTGGGGCCCCTGAGGGCGGCTGATTGCATAGCACATTGCAAAGACAAATGGACTTTATTTGTGTATTCTGTTTTCTACAAAAGTAAAAATAAAGGACTCAGTATTATTAACACTAGAATAATCGTTTGGAGAGAGTCACTTGAAGGACCCCATGGTTTTTTTGCCTAGGTCCCCCAGACTCCGTAGAATTGCCTCTTTTTGCAGGTATACACTGCTAAATTTCTTTAATAAAGCAATGCATATTAAGTTATTTGGTCAAAGCTACATTAGAAATGATTTGTTCTCAAGATAGTTGTTCTCACTATGATTATTGCCATCTCACCACTCTTATATCTGTAGGATGTGGTTCCGTATGGATGCAAATTACTCCATAGTGGTCACATGATCATAAAGTGTGGCTTTCTGTCTTCGAACATCGGCCTGCCCAAAGTAGCAGTAAAGGATGTTCCACTCCGCCCCCACCCCTGTTTACGTGGCCCGGAGGAGAGGAGGGGGATAAACCACTTTTTGCCATTTTTGGCAAACCACAGTTTGGCGTGAGGCACATGGTGTCATCTAGAACTTGGGAGAACCACTTTTATGGACACATTGTGTTAAAAAAAGAGAGAGAGAAAAGAAAGAAAGAAAGAAAAAAGTTGCTCTTCTGCGAAAGACACACTCTCTCTAGTATTGTGGTAAGAGAGTTTTGACGGTGGAAAATAATGCTGATCTCTATGTGAGCGGACAGAAGTGGCATTTTGCATGCAGTGGGTGTCGTGGGTACAGATTACTCACAGGCAGATTTTTCAGGATTGGAAACTGGCCCAGACTCTGGTGATGCTGCACAGAGCATGTCAAAGCCAGGAGCATGGTCTAAGAATGACTTGTGTCAAGATTGTCACTGCTAAGTCGAAAGGCAAGCTTTTCTATACTGAAATCCCAGCCTTTCATTGAATTTCCCATAGGGTTGCCATCCCAGTCTACAAAAATATACGATCTTGCAATATTGAAAATGTGAAGCGAATCATCCAGACATAGCTGATTCTTTACCCCTCCATCTTTATTCCAACCACATCCTAGTTAGTGTCGCTGGGAACCTAGAACCTGTCCCAGTCAGCACTGAGAACAAGGCAGGGCAATACCATGGATAGGATGCCAGTTCATTACATTCATGCGTTCTATATGCAATTTAAAGACAAGTTAACGGCTACATCCACACAGCTACGCACAACCAAAAACAAAAGTATTTCCGTCCACACTGAAATGAGCAAATATGCATATGACAACATAGTCACCATTAAGTGTCTTCCTGTGCAAAGACTGTGCAGCAGTCACACTATGTAACATGGTATTGGCCTGGTAGTGACAGTCATAAATGGCTCATATAGTCATAGCAGCTCCTTCATACCTGCCATGCTGGAATGTTGTTTATTTCTGTGTAGAGTGACCAGTGGTGATTATCAATACACAGAATGCGAAGAACGTACTTGTGTTTTTGGCAAGAGCGTTCTTGCTAACTTGCCACCCAAGTATCAACTTGGGGCACAGCAAATCTTTGGACTGTTCTTGCAGAATGCAGCTGCTGCAAGAACAACATCTAGGGAAGTTGTACCGTTCTCCATACTTCTGTTCTTGAGTATTAGAACTGTACTTCAGCAGTGGAAGATTGGCATTAATTAGGTACGCGAAAACACAAGAACAGTCAAGTATGCATATTGATATACACCCCAGGTGACCAGTCAGACCATGACAGGTTGTAACTAGTCAGATCAAATAAGAGAAGGGTCAGATGATAATTAGGGACCAATTACGGTGATTTTATAGTTGGCGTTCTCATAAATGTGTTGTGTTGTGCTGTGCTGTGCTGTGCTGTGTATAAAAAATATTGTGGAGGTGGTTTCACCACAATTATGTTATCCAGAGCAAGTAAATAATACAATGAATTATTGGCAGGCTATCAACTCAGAAGTGAGGATTACTTTGACCGCTGAGGTCAACATAAGGGTGATGACTCATCGAGGAATAGCCGATGCTTAGGACACCCCCTGTGACGAGTAACTGTCACGAGATAAGAAGAATGTATGAAGTTCGGTGTAATCTAATGTGAATCAGCATTAATCACACTTCTGTAGACTGCCCCATCTTGGATATTACCTATGTAGATGCAATAAATACTGCATCTACATATCTGAAAATATACACTGAACACCCTTGAATGCTTGGAAACTTCAAAAACATAAATAGTAAAAATGATATTAGTGACTGGAATTTGTTTTGTTTGCTAACTAAAGCCGCTAAAGTGAATATAAAAAAAAGATGACTAGAACAGGTAAAAAAAAAAAATGTATATCAAGATGGTCTGTGCGTACACCTTACCATAATGGACTCAATGAGCCTTCGAATATAACAGTATACAAAAGCGCTCTAGCCCAGTTCCAGCTAAAGCGGTGTAAGTGGGCACGGCAATTTAATCCTCTCCCCAGTAAATTGAGCTAGTACACCAAGGACAGCCATTGTTATGATTCTGTTATGATTGTTACCTGCTATATCTTTATACCACAACGATGATTGTAATCCTATTACCAAATTTCTAAACTATGACAAATTTTGTTTTAATGAAGGAGTCTCATTCATAATAGCTTATAATCCAGGGAAATCCCCAGGGTTTGCTAGGATACTGCCATGTTCCTATCCACCTACAAGGATGGCGTGGAAGAGCTAGAAGAGATAAGCATCTTATGTCTGCGTCTGTAGACTTCACGCCACTGTTGCTGGTGCTAGTTTGGTGTATGCGGGGCTGGTTTGTGCCTGCGATGCCGTCGAAATCGCAAACTTTACAAAGAGAGACGGAGAGACAGGAAAGCCCCCACTGGACACCCCAGAGGGTCCGTTCAGACCTCGATGCCGAGTAAGCGAGGCAAGCGTGAACCGTTGTCATGTTTGTGTCATCTCTGAGCGACAGCAGGTGAGATGGGGAAACCCCTTCACTTGCTCAGAGTAAAAGTGACGCGTGTTGCTCCTTCAGTCATGAAACCTCTTTATTTTTTCAAAACCACATCTTAAGGAAAATTAAGTCCTACTATAAAAAGTAGAGATGCCTTGGAGGTTATTCCCTTTGCGTTACATGTCATTACCTTGACTGTGAGCTCATTTCCACGTGTTCCATTCAGATCAATGGCCATTCAGTCCTTACGGAACTGCATAAATAAAACCAAACGGTATGGACTGACATTTCATAAGGCTGGCCGGTTTTAAGAGTAAAAAGACCTTCTATCACACAATAATAGGAAAACTTGAAACACATATGTAAGACTTTTCTCCCCCAATCAAACTCAGTTCAGTACTTTGGTGTATTATTAAATAACTATTGTACTATTGTTTTAATTTTGTGTATGTAGAGACAATAGCATCTGCAGTACTCTCAAAAGAAAGATTTTGTTTTCTTGAGTGTCACCCAGTTTATGTGTGGCTTCATGGAGTAAGATCCTGTCTCTGTTACGGCGATGTATAGGTTCTAATCCCAGGTTTGGCAGCGTTAAGGCCCTTAACCCCAATTGTTCCAGGGACTGGCTGGCCCTACCTTCTCAACTGTGTCACTTTGGATATAAGCATCTGATAAACAAATAAATACATAAATATTATGAGTAAGTAGAACGTGGTTATTTGCACAGTGTCACTGCATGCCATTGACTGACTGTTGGGGAAGTGACACTGATATAGATGGTGAGCTGCTCCACCTAGTGCCATCTGGTACGGTTCAACATGTTGAGACATGCACATGGTCTTGGGTGACTTCTGTGGTGGTACAATTAACCACAATCTTACATCATAAAAGTGAGAACAAAATGTAGAACTTACAAGAAACACTGCCGTCGCATGACACCACTGTCTGCCTACACACATTTACCATGAGCAAAAAGAGTGACCAATACCCTTTTTCTTTTTCATTTTTTTGCTTCAGCCAAAACTAGGCACAGAGCACATTAGCATTTTCTATACAGGTTGTAGGTGGAGGATGAGGTATTTCCTCTGTTTTTCCCTAACAAGTCTGTCCATTTTGTACCAGAATGATTCCCCCTCAAAACCAAAATGTGATGAAAACGTTGACTTGCTTTGGGGGAGTTTAACCAAAAGCCCCCCTGCTGAGAGTCACTAGGTCATTTTTCCAGCATACATAGATGTCATCTTATAGAAGTCCTGCGCATTCAGCATCCAGATGCAAGATATTTTGTATTGCGTATTACAGTTGGCCCTCGTTTAATCAGTTAATCAGTGGTTAATCAGTTCCAGACTGTACCGTGATAAGTGAATTTCCATGAAGTATGATTCTATATTTATAAAATCGAATATTTTTGTAGTTGGGGCATAGAAAACCTGTTTACGACCTTCTAAATACGGTTTTTAACATTATTAGAGCCCTCTAGACATAAAACAACACCCTTCAGTCACCATTACACTCGAATTATCCAATATATTAGACAAATATATTAGACAAAAAATTGCACTGCCACTTTTGGCGGAGTCTAGTCGCACTAAATTGCCTTCGGCAGCATTGGCCCTTGAAGGTGAAAAATCCTGCTGCCAATCCGGCGGCTACCAATCCGATCTGGGGGCTGCCGAGCGTCCACGCTTACGGACCGACGGGCTGATTGCAGGCCGGGCCGAGGAAGTGCCGATTCCGCATCGCCTGACAGCAGTGCTCTAATTTGCTCAGCGAGGAAATGTCCGCGGAGGTGCGTCTACGGTGGATTCCATAAGAGCGGTGAGGGAGGGTAAGCCCTGCAGCCTACAAGTCCCACAAGTCCCAGTATGCACTTTACGGGGGGGGGGGAGGGGGGGGAGCTCAGAGAGCGTGCAGTAGAGGGGTAATGCATAACGATGTAGAAGCGTGTATGAGAGAAGCAAACTTGTGTGAGGCTGAGCCAATCAGTGGCCAGAATAGGAAGAGGATATAATGGACTCAGACAACCAAGCGCACACTGTATCATTTTCACTGTCTCGATCAACTTTTTAATGAATATATTCGAAAAAACTGCGATACAGTGAAGTCGCTATAGAGTGAAGCCGCGAAAGTCGAAGCGCGAAGTGGCGAGAGACGACTGTACTTATATTTCAGGAAAACTCAGAAATGGGAAATGCACATTAATAATGGGGCAGCTTGTGGCTGAGTGCTTCATGGATCTCTAATTCAGTTCAGGAGGTTGTCCCTTCAAAGCCTGGGCTGTACCTTTAACCCCAACTGTGCCACAGACACTGGCTGACCCTGCCCTTTATCCCCAGGCTTTGGCTCTGGACATACATAAATAAATAAAATATATAAATAAAAATAAACATAAATAAAATATGTAAATTGAAAAACCAGATATCAAATGGCGATACCCTAGCTGAACTTTCTGACTGAAGTAGATTTTAATCGCAATGTATTGAAGTTGCATATTCAGATATATTAACTTCTGAGGTAATTTGTACCACGTTCCTGAGTTAAAAATAAATAAATAAATTAAAAAAAAATCACCATTTAACAAATGAATCACCCTTTTCAGAAAAGACTCTATTCCAGGTGAATATGACATTTCAGACTGGGACTTTCCCAAACTGGACAACCAGCACATCAACTCCACAGTATTCTTCACCTTAAATTATACGAGTCAAACTGTCCAGAATGCATCACATTTAACGGAATGGCAGAGCATGACAATTTGCATATACACAATCAACACTAGATACTACATGGAAAGAATCCCCCCCCATCATATTGTTATTTCATATCAATATATCATATTGTTATTGTATCAATGCTTAACCAACTAAAAGAATAGCGATAAATTCAATGGAGGTCTCCTTATAGACAACCACATATAAAATACGATACAGATATAGCCACAATATTCAACTTTTTCATCTCACAGCACATCAGAGTCCCTTTCTCTGCAGAAAATCCACAATGTATATAACATATTTTTAAAATAAAAACAGAAAAAAATCCACCCTTCGATCCCACCCTCAATCCGTCCATCCATCTTCCACAACTACTTATTTAGTGCAAGATAGTTGTGACCCTGGAGTTTATCCCAACAAGCACAGGGCACAGCCATGATGGGGTGCCAGTAGTAAAGAAACACACCCATCCACCTTCAAACTGTATATTCAGGACAGAGTTCAAGGGTTGTATATTGCTTTGGACAAAAGTATTTACTAAATAAAGAAAAGGATATGAAAGAGGGATGCTGAAGCCAGACTTGGAAACCTACTTAAGTGGTATAGTCAGACAGCTGTTAGTCTGGGGCACACCTTGGATGGATGATGGTGGATCGAAGGTGGCACACAAACACACGCGTGCACATTTCTGGGGACCGTCCATTCATTTCTATGGCCCCTAATCCCAACTATGACAGCCTTAACCCCTACTCAACCCTGACCTTTACCATAAGTAACCAAACAAAATACAAAACCTTGGCATTTTTACTTTTTTGATTGCAGTCACAGAATTTTTTATGAAATTGAGTTTCCCTTTGTGAGGATTGAAAAAAAATGCTCCCCAACGTCAAAACAGCGGGTTTTATCACATTGTGGGAACATTTTCTGGAGTTGTGTTGTATCCCATAAATGTTCAATTACCTCTGATCTTATTAAAATCACAATGCCGTTGCTTGACCCAGGAGGCACAGGAAATGAGGGTACAAAAGTTACCAGATCACTGCAGAACACACAAACTTCTGCATATTACGCACGATTTGATTTCACTGGCTCTCCTCAACAGCTTGCCTTTGGAGCGAAGGACGGACCTAAGTTCCCTTGAAGAAATCCAAGCAAGTCAGAGGGATGGTCACACAAGGTGAAAACCAGTTTCTTTAATATTCCCTAAAGTCAAACTACTGTTCTGGCTATTGCTTCCCGGATACTTTGTTCCTGTAACTCCAAGGAAGATGCACATGACACTTCAGCACAGACGGACTTTACAACATCACTTTTTTTTCTCTCCGTCTCTCTTTTTTCTGAAGAGAACATCAAAATGACAATACATTTGTTTGTTTGTCATTTTTAGTCATTTTTGAGCCTTTAGTAACCACATCCTGGCTCAGCAAGTGACTGCAGGACATACTGGTTTGAAAGCAGGTTATGAGCGGTGTGCATATGTACTATTTTTTTATTTCTGGTAATAACGCATTATGTAATTAATATTGGTATGTGTTGAAAAAAAAAAAAGTATAGAAACCAAAAGACGGGTTCTCACTTCGTTTTCACCAGGAAGAAGGCTGGTTAGAGTCAGGTGGAACAAAGTGAAAACCTCACTTACAAACCCAGGTGTGGGACACCGGAGGGATTTTACCCATCTGTAGCACCTCTTAGAAATTCCAAAGAGTCATCAAAGAAAAAAAAAGCAAGTCTCTCCCTCTCTCTCGGCATTTGTAATATCTAAACTTTTACCTCTGCCCACCCTATGATTTTCCACGAAGAAGAGTATAAATACGATGTGCATCCAGAATCAGAGCATCTTGTTTTGCCCGACTTTGGCTTTAGAGAACTATCCTGCTTTCTGAGACAACATGCAGAGCTTCCTTTTGACCATCTCAGGGGTGCTGCTCCTTCTAAATTGCGGACTTTCTGTATATAGGATTACATTAGTAGATAAGTTGAAGAATAACGTGACATGTGTAAGTAACTGCTGCTTATTTATGACAATTGATAATACTTATTACGACAAACAGCATGTCTTATCATACTCTCCTAACATGTACCGAACATCTTATTTCGTTTTAGGGCGAAAACGTTACGTTCCTCGTCCCACCGTCAGAAGACTATGGGGTAAGTGTGATTAATTGTATTTGACTGTTTCGAAATATTGTTTTGAATATAAGGCAATATCGGGGAAAGCGTCCACTGTGAGGAAAAAAAGCTTCGTGCACAGTTACATTTAGCGTCGCATATGACCTCAGCAGTGCATGAGAACTGCATTGGTCCGCTTTTCAAGCTTGCGAGAAGTAAAAGCCACAGGCTGACACCTGCGGCGCTCTTATCTGCATGAAACCCGCGCCGGAGTCGCGCTAAAGGACATCGCCGTGAACGAAGAGCACCGAAGCATCACAATATCCAATCAATATCCAATCAATGTCCTCCTTTTTGTTGTCTTAGAATTTTCCCGCAGCTGCGAAGTGCTTTCAGAATCAACTGGAAACGATAAAGAGGAGCTGTCGCAGCAACATGACATGGCTTGTTCTTCACACAAATAGCACTTTGCGAAAAATCGTAAGTACTGTTACTTAAAATAATACTAACTCTGCGCATCACATATAACTCGCCGAGAGGCGATGTAACCGGCTGCGAACTTGATGAGATCAAATGAATGTGCATTTGTTATCTAAGATGACAAACGCGATACTACTTTTATCTGTTGCTTTAGGCCAGGGAGAATGCAGTGTGCAGCGGTGAGGACAACGAGGCGGTGACTTACGCGATCTTCGTCGAAAGACTTCGCGTGTTTTTCCAAGCAGAAAAGAGTACAACAACAAAATGATTGTTGATTAAGTGTTGATTAAGCCTCTCGCTATCTTTTGGTTCACTGTTACAGAAATACATTTTTACTTTATCATTGGTTGAATAATGATAGTGATGTCGACAATAATAATTGCTCGTGCCTTCAAAATACTTTTGTGCTTGTTTTAAAGTTTACACTGTGCCTTATGTTTAAGAACATTATAGACTATTTATTTTGTATTGTAAATTACCATGTGTAAGTAAACTTATTGAATTGTCTACTGCTGATGTGAAATACAAGCCAGTTCTCAAGGTTTTACTTGAATGTATAAGCTCTAAAACATCTTACTAAAATTTTAATGTATTTATTTAATTCTATTTATTTAAAAGTGTATTTATAATGTAGTGATTTTGTTCAAATAAACAATTGCACTGAAGGTATTTTCAAATGTGACTCCCAGTGGTGGTATTTATTACTGCAAACGAAAACTTGACACTGATGTGCTGTAATCTGTACCAGTGCCCATTTTTATGTAAATTGCCTGATCAATACTTGAAATAGTTGAAACTCTCACTCACTAATTGCCAAAATCAGCTAAACATGGAGCTACAGGGAAACATCTCACAGGTCTTGTGGGTGCCGGCGGTGGAGTGTGACAGAACTGTTGGTCCAGCGAGACCACAAGGGCCCAAATGCCCACTGGTGTCAGGACGACAAACACATGTTCTAACAAGGGGCATTCTCATCATGACCAGGAAAGACAATTGCATCTCAAGCTGTTGGCATTGAGAGGTGCCTTTCTGGGGTGTCTGTAAACTAAACCAAAATTAGTTCGCTCCGAGAGAAAGTGGTCGGATCAGCCCTTTTCTGGTCTGGGCTGATGGTGGCCGTGCACTGGCACCTCGCACACCTCACCTACAGTGCTGGAAAGGCACCTCTGAAAGCCAGCAGCTTGAGATGCAACTTATTCTGGCAGTTCATGGTCAATGGAAAATTCAAGCTGTTACTCATGGGAGTATCTGCATTCTTTGCCAGTGCACGGCCACCTCACACAAGACAGCTTTCATTTTAGATTAATGCAATACTCTGCAAATGGAATTGGGCTGATCCGACCACTTTCTCTTGGAGCAAACTAATTTTGGTTTAGTTTACAGACATCCCAGAAAGGCACCTCTCAATGCCAAAAGCTTGAGATGCAATTGTTCGATGACTATTCTATATGGGTCTAAAGCCTGCACTTCACACACATTTTCTGTGGCTGCTAGAGCAGAATTACATCAAATTCTGCAGCATACGCTGTGCTTCTGTACATACCGCAGGATGGGAAGACTGAACTATCAGGTGTGAAAGTTCACCAGGCCTCCCGTTCATGCACGCTACAGCAAAACAACTCACCAGGCTGCCTTCCAGTAACACAAAGCAAGAAACCACTTCAAAAGCCTGATTCAAGTGAAATAAACTTAGAACATCGGCCTGTGTTTGTCAGGGCTGATTTTATGTTTGGTTTCACATAGCTGTGGCCAACATTAACAGGACCAGAAGGAGATTACTACTAAATTCCTCATTTGTTTTTTTCTTTTTGTCTGTGCATTTTTGTATCAGGACTGCATTTTCATGGTAAAGTGATAACAGAGATAGCAAAGGGAAAGATTCCCAAAAAGAAAATCACTTACCAGCCAAGATGTTTTGTCCTCTTTGTTAATCTGCTATTACTGCAGGAGTTACTATGAAGTGCTTTTGAAAAGTTGGTAATTAAAAAGTAGTAATTCAATATGGTTTTACTATGGTTTCACAAGCCACTTACAAAGTCAAAGGGATAGTCGCCTCTCGTAAAAACACTGCATGTCAAGGTCATAATTAAAGTCACTCAAGTCATTACCCATCCTTTTCTCCTTCATGCAACACATTGACTATGTACTGTGTGAGGGACCGAGTGCCAAATCAGGAGGAGTCACAGGAATAATTAGGGAATTAAGGGTTTTTTTTCCCCTTTTATTTTAACCCAAACTTAATTTACCAAATATTAAACATTGAGCTCATAAAAAAAAGTCAAAGTAACAAAACTAAACTCAGGCAAAATGTGAATAAGCTGGCTACACAAACAAACCTAACTGACTTACTTAAATGACACACAAGGGTATATATACTGGCTGATCAGACCAAGAGAAACAATAGAGGTAACTAAACAACACTAACTATAAAGCACGACACCGCAGTCCAGTTTGTGGATAAACTAAACATTAAGGAAGAAATCAAAATAACTAA
>JAODKL010000114.1:161836-194709 GCA_026780765.1 Petrocephalus schoutedeni
CACTGTACTGAAGCAGCGGACATTCACGTCGGCGTGGCGCCTCAAAGCATCATTTCCAAAAGATTACCTGCTACGCGGTCCGCAATCTCGAATAAATTGTACTGTTTCCAAACAAGCTTTTTCTTTGGATCATTGTCACATGACAAGGACAGTCTTCTGACTGCAGAACACGTGAAACTATCTATTGCGTCCACAGTTTTATGCACAAGCACATTTATGAAATTTGGTTTTTTTAAATTTACTTTCCTGACGTGCTATTGAAATTGCCAGTCTACGTGTTTATCATTCGGTAGCTCAAAAAGTTGCCTCGCATTTGCCCAGATATTTCGCATTGGCAGAAATGTCCAAGAAAAGTAAACCCGACGCCTACTGGACAGGTGTCCTAACCTTAAAATCGAATCAGAAAAAAAGATGTTCTTTTAAATGCCTTCAGTTCTGGGCATCGCATCTGAGAGTTGTTGGGGTATACACTTTGTGTGGGCAGTAACTCAAAATCGACTGAGAAAAAAATACGTTTCGTTAAATGGCTTCAGTTCAGGGTAAGCTTGAAAGTCCACATCCCAAAAATCAGCTCGGCAGTATCGTACTAGCAGAATCGTATTGCTGGGTATGCGTTTTAACTGTTTATGTAACAGATACAGTCACGAGGTGAGTTTATACTGTACCCGAGTGCCAGGTGCATTGCTTAATGGTGTCTCAATAAACGCAGTCAATCGTGTGCGCCTGTATGTGCGTGTTACGAACCCTAGTCTAGGGTTGGGGCGTAACAGAACGGAAGGGAAAGGGGATAAGGGAAACACAGGGTGTGGTGCACAAGGGAACACACGTGGACAAAGGGGTATATTCCTATACATTATATATTTCCACGCGACAGGCACAGAACAAACAAACCCGGTGACAGAATACACAAAACTGGAAATCGCTCCTTACATTAGGCCTACTTGGATCCCTTCGCTTCTAACGCGTCACCCGGCAGGACACGCGAATGTATTGCGAGCTAATGCAAAACTCCGGCGAGCAAAAATTACCCAGGTAGCTTTCCACTTTATAGCTACTAAAAAGGGATATTAAAAAAGTTAGGTGGGAACCATAAATGTATTGAATTGTATTGCGCTATAAGGATTCATGTGGTGATGCAAGGTTCGCCAACATACATATACTGTACATATAAATATAAAATATACAATATATATATCATTTAGCATTTTTAATGTAGGTAGATCATTTTGACCTGGTCATTTTTAAAGTGGCTCGAAAAAGTGTAAATCCCTTTAAATGTAACAAAGTTTAGATCATAAGTCTCTTCTCCAAATCTCCTTTTTCTCCAAAAAAGGCACCATAAAGTCAGCATTAGGACAAAAATAATTGATTTAATTTTTTATTACGTTAAGAAATCAGCATACTTAGTAAATTCACATTTGATGGAATATAGCAATTTATACACATTAGTCTATTGCACATCATTAAAAAATTATGCTTCAGCATAAATTTAAACGCTTTACCCCTCTAATCAAAATATACAGAATACAGCAGCTTGCAACAGTGTTAAAATCCTTAGTGGCAACATGCACTGCAGTAAACACTGATGCCAAAATTCAGCCAGTTCAGCAGTAGCAATATGCAGGTCTATTTAAAAAAAATATACTTTACACGTTTTAAAAAAATCTGTACAATTAGATTTTCACATTCTGTTAGGCTTTCATAAAGTGACACACGAGGGAGAGACCCAAACACTTAATGTTCCTCTTTGCCCCTTCCTCTTCTCTCCTTCTCGTCCTGTAGTGAAGTGCCCAGTTTCTTAATCAGGACAGAAAGGACTTTGTCCAGAGGATCCATCACCCCTCTCTGAAGCCACTTTGGTATAGTGGTCCTCGCATGGTGGAATCCCAGTTTCTGCAGAATGTAGTCCACACAGACTGGGTCGATTTGCCGGCCTGTCCAGTCAATTAATCTGGAAGGAAAGATATGATTGAAGAATTGTTTAATATATTTTATGGATCACTCTCCTATCTCACAATCTTCTTAAGAGATTGGATTTCAGTGTATTCTAACCTTCATAGTCATTAATAAATATAACACTGTGCTGTTTGAGGTTATTTACTTCAGGTAACTAACAGATATATACCATTTACCTAAGGTGGAAAGTTCAGGTCCAGAAAGTACAAATCCAGACCAAGGTTTTGTTTCAACCAAATCAGTTGAGTAAAAAAAGTCACAGTCACATAGAACTCAGCTACTTGGTTGACTCAAAACCTTGGTCTGGATTTGTATTTTCTGGATCTGAACTTTCTATCTCTGCTATTTCTATTTTAAGCAGTATTCTCATATTATGGGTTACACAGTGGCTCAGTGGTTAGCATTGTTGCCTTTGATCTCTGCTCTGTATGTGGAGTTACCCTGCTATTTCTATGGGTATTACTGCAGCTGAAAGATGTACAATTAGGTGAACTGGTGTCTAAATGACCTTTAGCGTGTGACTAGGTGTGTATGCCCTGTGATGGACTGGTTAAGCCCATGCCATTAATGCAGAAGCTCCCAGCCGCCACGACCCTCTACTGGAAAATCGATTGGAAGAAACGTGGACGGCAGGAAGTAACATATTATGGTGTGCGTAAAGTCTTCTGGCAAAGTGAAGTTCAAGGCACCTCAGAAGCATTAGGTCTGGAGCAGATCGCCATGCGCTGTACAGGGTGTTAAGTGCGGGCTCGTCTTGCGCGAGCACTGCCTGGCTGCTGGTCTCACCTTACGGTAGGTTCCAGGTGCCAAGTGTTGCACAGGAACTCCCTCCAGTCCACGGCGGTGTAGTTCATGCCAGTCTGCTTCTCCTCCTCACTGGGGCTGTCCTCAGGTATGCTACTGGCATTCTTCTGTCCTGCCCGCCCCGCAGTGGACCGTGGGCCGTGAAGAGCTATGGACAAGGAGCGTGGACAGGTTATAATGAAGCTTTGAAAAAATATGAACTCTCAGCAGTGATCACGTCAAAATTGCTGCAATGGTTGTGAGGTTCCTTTCTGAGACACTCGCTGTTGACATCTCAGAAGGACTGGGCCCAGATTGTTGGTATCAGAGGGCCATTGTATGTTCTCACCATTCTCCTTCTCCTTCAGGTAGGCAGACACCAGGTCATGCAGGAACATTATAAGCTCAGCATCTATGGTGACACATATGTGGTCGGTGAACTCAGTCACCACACTGCACTCCACTCTCGGCTTGCTGCTGGAGTCTGGGAAAAAAAGACCACAGAGTAAAACCACAGGGAAACCAGTTCCACATGTGCTGGGTGGGGGAGGCACCTCCTGGGTGACCAACAAAACCACAGGATGGAGGAATCTGCAGGAGACGGAACAGGTAATTTATGGGTCAAGATCAAGACCACACACCTAAAGAGTGGTTTCTTCCCTACAGCAGTAGAAGGTTAGCCCACCCTGTGGTCTGTGTGGATCCCAGTGCCCCAGTGTGGTGACGGGGACACAGTGCTGTAACAATTTTACTGTCCTTCAGATGAGATGTAAAACCGAGGTTGTGACTCTTTGAGGTCATAAAAGATCCCTGGGCATCTTTCGAAAGAGTAGTGGTGGTACCCCAATGCCCTTAGTAAAATATAACCTGTCTCCTGTCTCTTCACCCCCTTAGCTACCATGTGGTGAGTGTACTGGTGCAGAATGGCTGCCATCGCATCATCCAGATGGGGGCCACACAGTGGTGGTGGTTGAAATGGCTCCCCATTGCTTCTGTAAAGTGCTTTGGGTGTCTTGAAAAGCACTATATACATGTAACATACAGATATATTTTTATGTTCAAATTTATTATCTTGATTGTTTTTCCTTGTATGTAAAAGTACTTGGCGATTCTGATTCTAGGTTTGCCCCAGGAGCCCACTGACCCCAAACAAAAACACTCTTTCCCTCTTACCCTTGCTTTGTTATTCTAGATCCAAGGGACTTATTACCTGTAAGAGCGGGCTCCTTCGGGTCCTGGACTTGGATGGACTTGAAGTCCAGCTGCATTCTTGGCAGAGCAAAGATGGTCTCCGTCTCATGGTTGTAGCAGGAGGACCCTCTGAAGACATTCCTCTCGCTGGAGACCTTGGACTCCACTCCACTTTGGGTATTACTGGTATCAGTTTCCACTTCCCGGAGTTTGTTCAGCTCTGAAAAACCAAGGCCACTCACATCAACACACCTACAGTTTGGGCAGGAGGCTGCATTTATGCCACATCCAGAACCTTCTAGAACAAGACTCCAGTCTCACTGCATTAGAGGAAGAATGGGCTGCATTCTTTAAACCACTCAACTTAAAACTGCATGTCCTATATAAAATTATTTGTGCAGTCATATTGATCAGACCACTGGTCAACAACAATAAGTATTTACAATAAGTATTAGTCATAACTACAGTTAAAGTCAGATCTACCTGAAACAAAGTTTGCTGAAGTAAAACCAGGATAGTTGTGGTATTTATTATCATTAAGTTACGCGTAAATATACAACCTTCATTCCGCATAGCAGCCACATAGCTGAACCACTCTTTCACAGTGGCGACACCGTGGGGGGGGTTCTCGTGCCGTTGCCGGGTTATCTTGGTGATGGTCGCCATGGGGCTCTCCAGAGCACCGCAGGGTTTGGTCACCATGGTGTTGTGACCCAGATGAAAATTCAGCGTTTGAACGACATATGTCGAGTCATCACAAGATCCTAAGAGGTGGTTAAAGCAAAAATATTTGATCATATTCCATAATTTCCTCATAAGAAACACAGATACTATTACGGAAATGGGTGGAAATCTTTATATAAATATTACCCATTTTTAAATAAATGAAAACAGCTATTTTAGAAATGTTAACATATTACACAATGTTTTCTTTCCCTAGCAAGGTCTTTACCATCTTCTTCTACCATCTTCTGGGCCTCGGTCAAAAAGGTGATGTTGGGCTCCTCTAGGTGGAACATGGCCCAGGACTTGGACCGGAAATTGGGCCCATGGAAGCAGGCCAGAGTCATGTGGTTGCCGTGAAGACTCATGCAGCCACCTAGCTGCACGGCATCCTCGGGCAGAGACTTCTGGAACAGGGAGATGTGGCAGCTGGCAATAGCCTTCAGGACGCTGGGCCAGTGGCGGTGATGGGCTGCATCTGGGTCTGAAAGTCAGAACAGGTACCCACAGTCTGAGGGAAGTCGCCATGTGTGAACCAGGCTAGGCATCCCTGAAGATAGTACTTCAAGTACTATGACAAAGAACGATTTTGAAGAGGTGCTTACGGAGCTCAGCCACGGCCTTCTCAGCGCTCAGGACTGGTGTCCTTGGCGGCATGTATGAACCCTGACCCCAGGTGGACAGGACCCGCTTGCTGGTGTCAAACTGCTGGGTGAAAAACTCCTGTAGCTTCATGCCGATCTTGATGAGGTCAGGTGTTGTGCTGCGAGAGATGATCACCTGGAAGGTGTCCCACTGGAGGTCGCCATGAACAAAGATCACACTGGGGGGGCGGAACCACAAAGCACCATCGGTCATCATGATGTAACAGAAGCAGTTGCGTTTACTTCATTACAATTCTCTGGGGAGATATTCTAGCTAAATTATGAAGGGTGATTCATCAAAAAGATTTATCAGTAATAAAACATTACCACAATAATTTTAATCAATGAGGAAATAAACTAATAATTGAATACATTTTGTTGTAATTCTTTTATGGTAGCTAATATAATAACTACACAGTTGATCATGCTAATAGGGGCACTGTACATATTAAAGCTGTAATCATACACAAAATGTGGTACAAATCTTGGTTTTGAGTTCACGGTTCTGTGCAATTTTGGTGCAGTGGGTGAAAATGTAATTCATTTGTAAATTGACCATCATTAAAATGGCAAACAACTAAAATCACTCGTAAACCAAACAAAAGGCAATGTCTGTCAACGTGTCTTTAAAACAAAACTCGAGAGCTACATATCTGCACATATTGATTTCTACTATGTAAAATAAATAGAAATTCAAAAAAAGACTGCATCAAAACAACAAACTAAATCCTGCGTTCTCCACTACCGAATATGGTATACTCAGCAATACACATCACTATAGCTTTAGTTATATTTTAGCCCAGTCTGAATTTCTTGGCAAAAGCACCTGCAAAAGGGAAACTAACTTCTGCCTTGCTACAGTCGTACAAACACTCAGCGAATGTCATGTCAAAGGCCTTAGCATGTTGGACGCCTTTCTAGCATCAGATCCAAGTTTGGTGTAACAGCCAAGACTGTCTTGGTCTCATCAACTACTCTCTTTGATATTGGTGTTATTTACTGGGAATCCAAAAGGATCCCAAACTACTGATTAAAGTCACGTGGGAGGATCCTCGAGCTTCTGCTTTGCTGTCATGACTGGCTGTACCTGGCACTAGCCATAACCAACTCATAGACACAAGTAGTATGTTTTCAATGTTGAACCGCTACTTGTGAATTTGGTTCTATTTGCTTCCTCTTTGATACTCCAACTCAGGTCCTCCAACTTCAGGGAAAATTCTGGGGTTGGTGGCAGGATTGGCCCTTCAACCACTAGGGAGAAAAAAAACTTTACACTGTTCTATTCGAACAGAGTGGTGCTGAGGTATCACCCTCTACACAGCTACACTCAGGCTCTCATCCTTGAGGTGATTTGTCGTGTGGTGGTTTGCAGCAACACACTGTATCAGCACATACCCCTTTACGTACCTACCTGTTGCAAAATGTATTCATTTCATTGTGTGTGAATGATGCAACAGAACAATATACGATGAATACGTCTACTGTCACAGCCCTAGCGTATATGATTGGTGCAATGTATTGGCTATGATCTAAATTTTAGTATGAGGAGGTGGCAAACAACTGAGCTGGCAGGGAGAACCTTTTCTCAGACAGGCTGGGTTCTGTCGTCCCACAGAGGTTAACTTTCCACTCGTCTTGCAGCCGGAGGTCGGCATTGCTGAAGATGCCCATGAGGATGCTGGAGCCCATGTAGTCCACCCGGGCCTCTGTGGACCCCATGGTGACCTGGATCTTGTGTTCAGGCTGCTGACAAGGATGCTCAGAGATGTGGGCTGCAAAGACACAGGTAGGGGCTTGCAGACTTTTTGGCTTTCACGCTTGTGCAAGTGGCACCCTCCGTGCGGCACTGTCAGTAAGATGTTAACACCTCTTCAAACTAAGTGCATTTTCCATCGACTGGGAAGGATCAACCCAGTGCCCAGGGTCAGGAAGGTGGAACAAACACCCACAAGCAATGCAGAACTCCGGGAACTCAACCCCCACAAAATCGCTGATATACGAGAACAGTGCTACTTATAACACGACTAGTAATTTCAAGAAATTAGACCATTTAAGATCCCTGATATCTGAATGCTAACAGGTCTGACTAAAGACCACGTGACTAAGCACTTACTTTCACTTAAAAAAAGTGCTCTAACTATTTGTTTTGAAACATGGACTACAGGAAGATCTCATTCAGTCAAATGTCATTATTCATATCTCCACAAATCATGACCAATCAGAGTGATGTGTGAATTATTACAGTATCAGCATATAACTGAATCAAAGAATACTCCAGCGGCTTCGTGGGAATCAGGTAGGAGCAAGTGGTATTCAGTGAAGGAATCGAATTGGTAAAACTTTAAAAAACATTTAAAGGAGAGCAGAGGCTCAGAAGGTGAGGGACACTTACAGACCATTTCCAGTGTGTTGACATCGATGGTCCCGCCTACCACGCCACCCTTGGAGTCCAGCTGTGATCTGCCAAGCCCCACGGACATGCTGATCTCCCGGTCGCGATTGCTGCCCACGGACAGCCGGCCCTGGCTCTTCAGCCCGCTAGTAGTCCACCTGACCAGAAGATGGACAGCAGAATTCATCATGTCTCCATTTATGGAGCAGTTGCTTTGATGCTTAATAATCCTCATTAGTGATTATCTTTCCTGCATTCCGGGTTGAAGCATTTTTCTTAAGGGTATGACAGCAAATCCTGTGTTTGGGCACAAACCTTGTTGGCTACATCTCGCCATTCTTAAGCACTACATGCCCAGCTGTCCATCAAACAAACCTGACATTTCATGGCCTCTGATTGATTATGAAGTGCATTCCCCAAAGCTTTTCATTTTAGAATAAAAAGGTCAGACTTAACGTTGTTGAACGTGGGGAGAGGGGAGGAAAAATCCCCAATCTCTGGAAATGCTTACTTTACCATTGCTACCAACAGCCCACCCTCCCAATGCAGTTTTTTTTTATGGTTACATGACAAATATCAAAACCTGTAGTGTTATTGGTGGTCAATTTGGCTCATTTTGATAGAGCTATCAGTGGAATTTCCCAAAGATGAACATAAAAAAAATTAAATTAAATAAACAAACAAGTACCTGGTTCAGAAGAGGTATAGTGTGTGATATGGCATTAAAACAACACTTTTCTGGGCATTTACATGTGGTTGGTAAAACTGGATGGCACCTTCAAGAGAAACCCACAGATGTGCTTATAGAGGTCATATAACCACTGCCGCGCTGACGCCGAAGGGCTCTGCAAGAATTCAGCCTTACGTGTTGTTACCCATGACGTTGCTCATGTTCATCTGCACGTTCAGCTGTTTGAGGTTGATGGCGAAAACCACCAGCGTCTCCCACAGCGCCCCCTGCTGGCCGCCCACCTTGGTACTCCTACTTACTGATGGGGTGGTTGTCCTGGTGACAGAGTCTAAAAAAAAAAAAAAAATAGTTTCCGTTCACAGTGGGAACATACTACTCTTTGACTGTTAAGGGGAAAAAAAACACTGAAAAACGATGCAGAGGAAAAAAAAAAAAAAAAAAACTTTTTTTACAAAATGCACAACCAAAACACACAGTATTGTATAAAGCTCTACAGATAAAGTGTTCAAAAACACCAAAAGACTATGCAGCACTATGGCGACTTAAAGAGCATGACAAGGCAGCACACTGACTACTCGGGAAATGTGTTGGCGGCCTACCTATCCTAGGGCCCGAAGAGGAGTCTGACACTGTCTTGGAGCGAGCTGGTGACTTAAGGTGGGCCAGGAGGCTGCTGCTGGAGTGATCCCCAAACTTCGCCTGGGGCTGTGGAGAGTGCTGCAAAGTGGCCTGGTTCCAGTGGACCTCTGGAGAGAGGTGCTGGATCATGCTCTCCATAGCCTCTGGAGTGCCAGGAGCTGGACACAGTGAAAGAGATGGACACCGCTAATTATTTCTCTGACAACAGATACACATTCTCTTTTTTTACCTTTGAGTATTTATTGGTATGTTCAGTATGTTGGAAATACGCATGGGAAAATCGGGCTAATCTGGATTGTGTCTGTTCCCGCCAGCAGGAGGGGTGTGTTGACCATGCAGAGTTCTTACACGGCTGGTTGATGGTGTTGTCTCCGAGGAAGAGGCGGCGAGCGATGCTGCGTCGGTACCAGGCACGGGGGAAAGCGAGGATCTCGCTCAGCCTGCGCATGTCGTACCTGAAGGAGGCCGAGCCGACGTCGCACACGGCTGGACAGAAGGCAAACGGGGTCACTCATGCTGATCGCCGCTCGTCACACACAGTCATCTTTTCTGTGATGCGCAGTACATACATTACACATCACGTATTTTACGAATTTTGAGTCCTGAGAATTAATACTGGACTTGAAATACAACGAGCAGATAGATGCTTTCTGCTTTGTGATGCCTCTGCATATGATATTAACAATCGTGAGATAGTAGAAAGTATCGTACAGCATATTGCTAGCCTATCGCTAGCCTAAGTATACCTCTACCCTAAGATTCTCTGATTTAGGGCAATGGCAGCATCCATGCATCCAGTCTCTGTAGCGATCGCAGGCTTAAATCTCATTCAGTATTTGACATTTTGTACTGTATTTTTTTTCTGTTTCAGCAATTACTTAGTGGGTGACAGTAGTCATTTATTTAATTATTCATCATATCATATATCCATATTCAACTTACAATATTCTCATTTATCTGAAAGTGACCATCGTAAGCTGAGGAGCTTGTGTACTGCCAAAGAAGCCGTAAAGGCATTAATATGGCACAGACACTACCATCTCTGGTGTATTAAAGCATAAACACGTCAAGACGTCCTCTACTATCCTGCTTGGTCTGGTTTTTATCCGACATGCACTGCATGTGCATGCCTTCTGTATAAACCCAACCTGAAATGTTGATGTGGGTGGTGGCTGTCTTGCCGCCCTTGCTGGTGTCGAAGCTGTCGAAAAAGGACGGTACCCCAGTGCGCCGCATCCTGGACAGGCTGACCTTCACGAACTCTAGGTTGATGCTAAGGGAATCCTTCCGGCCCGTCACTGAGCAGGGCTCCTCATCCGAGCCTGAAGCACAAGTAAGGAGGACACTGGGGAGACGAGGCTCTACGACCTAGTCTCACTGTTGTCGTGTCAGCGTGTCATGTGATCATTGTCATTTGGCAAAGCATGACAAATAACCACAAATAGAGATTACCCGCAAACAGAGTCAAACCCAGCTGTTCTAAACAGTAGCTGGGGGTTAGGGTTAACCCAATTCGTTAAAAATAAGAAAAGACCAAGCGTTCCACGCTGATGGCGCCCAGTGGCACGGAGGTCCACGCCTTACCTGGGGGAAGGCCACCACTGGTTGGGTTCTGCTTGCCGGCGCCGTACGGGTGGAAGACGTAGAGCGAGAAGTCGGACATGCAGGCCGTGAAGCTCAAGCCGGAGGAGTTTGTAGAGGGCGGCGCCGTGAGATCAGACAGGCTGCTGCTGTGCCTGCTTCTGATGGGGGGGCTGCCGAGGCCAGAGGGATAGCCTGTGGGGGGGATGGTGATGTGGGAATGATGGCACCAAGGACACCTGTACCAACTGGGACACTGCAGTCAGTATTTCCCTCCAAAACTGGAATAAAATCCGGCAAAATCCTAAAGCCACTGGGGGAAAAAAATAAACTATGCTGATTTAACTTAGGAGGAACTTCATTTATGTTAAAAATTTCATTTGGCAAAACAACGTAATTCAAAGATGGCCGGGATCAAAGAACGTGATTACAGTGGCTAGGAATGCCTGTGGTACCTTTGACATTGTTCTTTAGTGTGGAATGGGTCGAAGAGGAACCGGGAAGGGGTGGGTCCAGCTCGCCGCGGTTCGAGGAGAAGACCAGGTCCAGGGAGGGTAATTTGAGCATGCACTCCACCCGGGACACGGGCAGGCAGCTGAACCGGATCTGAGATGGCTGACCGGACACAGAGAAGCAATGGCGGTTGCAAGAAGCAAACAGTAGTGGAGTGAGGTCACCAGACACGCCCAGCTCCCCCATAACATTTGGTTCTGAAAGAGCCAGTGATATTTCTGAAGGGCACATCCCCAATGGTGGAATGAACTGCCAAGTCACATCTGGATATCAGACTCGCTCTCCACCTTCAAGAAACGCTTCAACAGCCATCGGGTCCAGGAGCACCTCTACCAGCCTGAGACCTCTCCATGCCTCCTGATGCTCTTAGTGCTGTACTTGCTGCTAATCTGAAAAGTTGTCTCATTGGGTTCTTGCTTTGTTAGAAGTTCGTGTGTAGCTCCTGCTCCAATCTTGCTTACACTCGTAGCTGGGCCTTCACTGGAAACTCAGCCTAGCTATACTTACACCTAGTCGACTCCTAGACAGCACGTTTATAATGTGCTACATGGATAAAAGCAAACCATCAATGGACCCCGGATATAGCATGATTTTTGTGTGCTTACATATGATAATTGAGAAATTACGCACAGTACAACTTTACTAACATTAAATACCGCAATAATAAAGTATATTGTACATTATTATATAGTATTGTACACTCAAATTTAAGGGATTTTGATGTTTTAGCCAAATTTTAATGTAAAAATTTATCATTATTAAGGGATGATGACAATGAGAATCTTGCTTTTTATACCCCTCAAAGGACAAAGGAACAATAAAAAAAACAGTTACCCATTTTACATTTTTTTTAAACTGCAGATAACAGAAATATATTTCTGTATCTTCTGTATTTGCCTCATTTGTATATCACTTTGGACAAAAGCACCTGCTAAATGTAAAGTAAGCTAGCACTACATTAGAAAGACCCAAGTAATGACATTTCACTACTAAGGGGATCCTATAATTTGGTTACTATGGAACTTCATAGTAATCAGATGAGAAATTTCAGCTTTTGTTTACTAAAGAAGATATACCTGCACTCTGACATAGACCACCACGTCCACGGGGAAGGACGAGTAGGAAGATCCGGAAGAGGACACCAGTGACACGGTAGAGTCCTCCAGTGGCTCTACTGGCTCAAACTGGCCCAGGTCATTGTCCTGAGAGCTGGGGGCTATAAGGACAAACAGGTTGTGTGATGCCAAAGCCGAAATGGATGAAGTTTGTGCCCCAGTTTTTTGACCCTTACAAGCACATGTGAGGAGAGCCCATCTACCCAGGTTAATGTAACCGGTAGGCGAAAGGTCAAAGGCCCAGTTCTACATTACTGCCAATGGGTACAATGAAGGCCAAATACCGTACCTGCACACGTCCTTTCCACAGGCGTGAGAGGGATAGTCTCAAGGGCCTTCTCCAGGAAGTCCAGCAAGCAGGGGCTGATCACCATCTCCTCAGGCAGGGTCTGCAGGGCCACCCAGGCATACAGCTTGGCCATCTTCACACCTCCGATGCACTTCCCTTTGGCTACAAGGGAACAGGACACTTGTGTCTTTATCCACCAAGGAGCCGTGTATAAGGTTTACAAATCCATCTGGTTTTCAAAGGAAATCACCTCACTGAGCTGAACTAACCATCAATTACACTCTGCGGGAAGTTTTGGCTCTGGAGTCCCAGGGTTAAGTACCTGCCAGAAAGTGGCATTTCATGAACCAGTGAATGAAACGGGATTAGGAAATGGAAGCACCTGACTGGACAGGAACAGGAGTGGAAGAGAGAAGCGTGTCAGCCTTGTTTTGGCCCGGACTGGGCGGAGGGGCGCAGGAGGCATCGTTCATGTCAAACAACTTGTAATCTTTGGAGAGATTTCGCGAAAGCGAGGAGCCACGGGACGCGCTCGGCGACTCCGCCTTCAGGGTCTTGGAGTTGTAGTGTAGCTGGGGGAGGCAGAGACCATCATTCTACACAATCAGTGATTAGTATGGATCACTGTAACTACCTACTTCAAAAGTGTTGAAGTTTCACAGGAGGACTATTCAATAGTATTCCACCATAGAGAAGAAACCTCATTGATACAAACGGACCTTCACATCCACCCCCGGAATGTAGAAAACTGTGGTCTCAGAGTCGCTAGGTTTGGTCTGAAGAGAGGACGGCACTTTCTTGCCACCCAATGGGTGCGGATGCTGCAAGAATGAGGACTTCAGTGGTTTGGTTTCTGGAGACTCCTGGTGCACGTTCTTCAAGATGTGTTCGTAACTCCTACACAGGAAAACATCACCAAAATTATTTTAAAATATAGTACTGAAGCATGGAAAACTGGGAGTTTAGCTCAGTTTAAGTCTTTTCAAGCTACGAAGGGATAGGTGACTGAGTGCCCCAGATGCTTGGTGAGGGTGTGGTAGCCAGGTGTGCCGCGGAGCTCGCCTCCTGAGGGTGGTGTCGTCCTGCTCCATCTGTATGGTGGGGTGCAGCACACACTTGCCGCTGTCAATCTCCACGCGGACATCCAGTTCGAAATCGATGTTCCGCTCACCGGAGCCCGCTGAGCCCCGGGCAGCTGGCGTGCCAGACCAGCTGTCACCCAAGAGCTGGCTCACCGCAGACAGGCCGGGCGATTTCGTCTGGGATGCCAAGCTGAAGATGGGAGGCGACGTCGTCAGCAGTGTCAAAAGGCATTCAGACAGCAGCTATAATGACCACCGATTATCAAAAATATATTACTCCTTTGGCTTTACTGCTTTTCCCAATCATTACGTGATTGATGCTGTAAACAGTAATATTGCTAGGCCATAACAAACATCATGGAAAATCTAAACAGCTAATCAGGTCCCTCTGATGTAGATTCAGGCCCCACCTTCAACTCCAGGTTTCTCTCAACAATGCTCTGCCCACCCATAGGGAGCACAGAAATGGCAGCACTCACAAAGGCCTCCCAGAGCATGGGAGCTGTCTCCTCTGGCTACACTCCTCCTGCCCGTCCGAGTCGTCGGGGGACGAGGAGGAGCCGTCAGCCTCCTGGCCGACCCCAGGCCCAGGTGAGAAGACGGCAGGCGTGACGGGGGCACTAAACATGGAACACGGGCCCTCGGTACCGGATGGGAAATGGACATGGGGTGAGGCTTCATCAGCGACCATGTTCAGCTGGTCCATTTTGGCATCCTCCGGGAACTGATGGCCAGATTGGAAGGGGAGAAAAAGGCAGCATTAGCGAATGAGGAGAGCAGCTGACCAGCAGATATCAGCCAGGCAATATCACAGGTCTAAGAAAAGCACATGTACTCAATAATCCTCTCACATTAGCACATTTGGGGTTTTGGTTATTTAAGAGTTGGCAGTAAACAATTAAAGGGGAATATATGCGTGTAACGTCATTAATATTAAAAGTCTGGCCTTGGGTATGTCGCACATATTTGTCTCGGTGACCAGCCTCACTCATGTGTTAGCTGTCTTTATGACCATGCAATTATGTTTTTCCAAGACTGTCCTCCTAAGACTGAAATTTGATAATTGATAAATACTATTTATCTTACATTCCCTGATCATCTTAATTCTTCTTTTTTTTTTGAACAATGCATATTTAGCTAGAGCCTTGGCTGATATGTGCCAGAAAGCATGTCACTCTTAGAACAGTCAGGAGCATGCATTTTCCTGTAGTGTGAAGAAATGGCAGGAGTGAAGCAGCCCCACTCTGTTGTAAAAACCCCAGGAAAATCAGTCACCAGCTCGGACATTATTGGCTCATAGTCCACAAATTTACAATTTTACTTCTAAATGAGAAACTCCACTCTGCTCAGATCCTATTCCCAGAATACACCTCACTAGAAAAGAGAATGCTACTTTGCAAAGAAAGATACCAGGTTTTCTACCTAAGCAGACAGCACCAGAAGCCTGTAACTTTTCTGTGACACCAATACACAAAGAGTAGCTGTGGTCCAAGGCCGCCACCCCTGGAGGACCCAATGCAGGACAGACAGCCGTAAAACGGTAAACATGTTTGCGGCGAGGACAAGAGTTTTAGATCAGGGAAGATATGCAAATCCAGTAACTCACAGCCACTTGAAATTCCTGTAAATTTTAAACCAATTAAAGGTTAAGTAATGTATATACAGTGGTACCTCAGGTTACGAGTTTAATTCGTTCCACTGAGCAACTCGTAATCCGAAAAACTTGTATAGGCAAACTTTATTAAAAATTTTTGCTCGTCTTGCTAAAAAATCATAAACCAAGTTACTCGTAAACTGAGGTTCTACTGTATATGTGTATATATATATATATATATTTTATTATTTTTTTTATATAAAAAAATATATACACACATACGTATGTATTTTTTTATTTTTTTTTTTTAGATGAGCAGAGATTTCATTTGCCTTGAATTTGCATATTGCTCCCAAACGAAGGCAGTAAGCTGTAAAGTGAGGGGAAGTTTTAGGAGAACCAATTCAGTATCCAGAGTCATCTTCATAGATACCTTGAAAAACAATTCTCCTGAGCTCACAGGGTGATCGGGAACATCCAGACTATTAATCTGTTGATGTGTTTGAAGAGTAACAAAAATAGACCAAAACCAGAAAAAAACTACAGTAAGCAAAACATTAGTAAGCATGTTCAGCCCCTTTTCATCCTAATGTTAGTTATTTTGTTTCAGAATGTATGTGGCTGAGGGGTAAAACAAAAATACTGAGTTGAATAGCAATTGTTACACTATGATTCAGGGTCAACCACTTCCACTATTTGTACATTACAGTATTATTCTAATTATTTTAACAGCTCACAGAGTAAAACACAGGTTACCAAGAGATAATCTCAATACAAGGCTTGGACAAGTAAGTGCTTGACAGAGTTTGATGTTTCACCTTCTAACTGTGAGCTCAGAGAAAACAATTAAGCACTCTTAAGCTTCAGCTAAACAGAAACCATCACTCACGACACAGTTTATGGTTTGATCAAGACCCGAGCTCTTGTTCAAACTGTCAAGGCCATGTAATGAATGGATGCACCATATGTGACTGCACCATATGTAATCTTTGGTTCTAGATTATTACTGCTAAGGGGTGTGTATAGGCCACCCTTGTGGAGAAAGAAAGTTCTTGATAACCATACCATATTATGCAGCCCTGGGGTGACTGCATCTACCCGAATTTCAGGAAGGTCATCTCCATCCCCTGGCCTTCAAAAAGTCAAAAAGTTAAAAATAAATAAATAAAAATTCTGTATTGACCCACACAAACCTCCTTGAATTAAACATACTATACAACATATATACAAAAAGCAAACAGAAGTCTGGTATTTCGCTTCAAAGCATTTCCTGACTGTAGGGTGTATTTCAAGATGCAAGAATGCCTCATCGCCTCCAGGTTTAAATATTTATGAACATACTTGGATAATAAGGTATTTGGAGAGTACAGTCTCTTGCAACCCAACATTCCAAAAGAAGGACCCCAGGTGCATGAGTACCTCAGTCGCTCCATCCTTGGCAATGGAGTCCTCCCAGGCACTGAAACACTCTTAGGTCGGCTATTACTTGGTTTGTAACTCAGACCCCACTTGTCTTTCAAAGATGCCGCCTGTTGGGAGAGCAGTGAATGACCCCCGTTTGTTTGTCAACAAATGCCAGAAATGTTTACATTTTTCGAGCGTGTGCACAAGCTACACACCCTCATGCTGGACCTCCTGAGCTTCTTCCTGACATCTCTCCGCACATCGTTGACAGCAAAGGACTCCAGCTGCTGGAAACGCTGGATCTCCTGGTTTATCGTCCCTTCACTTGCACCCAGTTTCCTAGATGAGAGGCAGCAGGAATGTCTAAATTTGGTATCACATATTTAACGATGGTTTTGGTTACATTCTCAACAGATGGTCATGGTGAGCATTATTACGGATGTGTGGATGCTGTTCAAGATACTATACAATATAGCATACTTCTGCATATGGTCATCCTGTGAGCATAGCTATTAGCTTTTTAAAGATATTTTTCAAAATGATATCACCATCAAATCAAAATCAAGACATACTTGAGATCATCAATGAGTTTGGCTTGTTCATTCAGCTCTCTTATATCCACTATTCTCTTGGAGAACTTGCGACCTCGTCCATCACTAATCAAGTTCCCAGGTACTATGTGACGTTTGAAGTCAATGGATTCCTGTGTAGAGTTAAGAGCATAGTCAGTATTACATCCTAACTCGTCTGCAATGTCTTTAGTGGGAGAGAAAGCAATTTTTTCATGATTTTTCCCCAAAAATAACCGCTGCCCACCTAAATCTAAAAAGATTGTGATTTAAAATAAAAAAACAGAGTTTAGACCCATTCATTGTTCCCTGTACACCAATGTGATTCTTAAACTGTGATCACGATGCAGTGAAATAATTGAAGAGCAACTTCTTCCTGGCCAGATATTCCAAAGATTAAAATGTTGGTTGAAACACTGATCCATGCAAGATGACATAGCCCAGGGATGGGCAATCTTATCTGCAAAGGGCCGGTGTGCATGCAGGTTTTCACTGCAACTCCTTAATTATATCACTAATTAGAGGACTGACTGGCTGAAGAATCTGGGTTTTTAACAGCTGACCTTAGGGTTATCCCGAAAACCTGCATACACACCGGCCCTCTGTGGATAAGATTGCCCACCCCTGACCTAGCCCCATGGAAAGTTGCAAGCCCAGGGAAGGAACCACCAAGTAAGAGCCAGAGGAAGACTGATTAAACAAGACTGGATGAGGGGCAGCCCTGTACGTACGCATCCCCATGATAGCGGCCGCGGAGCCCTGGCCCGGCAGGCTCTACGCAAAACGCGCTCGGGACCGGACGAGCTCAGATATTCCAAGGGGGCTGAGCAATTCTGGGAATTGGGGGTAAGTCCCAGAAGGTGGTTTACAAGGCGTTCCTTGAATGTGGGCCTACAGCTGGCCACTCCGTCTGTGTGCTGCAAACGGCCGAGGGCAGAAGTGAGGCTCAGCTAAGCTCAGTACTTTCACATGGGTCACAGTAGACACAACTGTACTTCTATCAACTCTACAAATTATGTTGAAGGATATTAAATACAAAACTAAACGAATAGAAACAGGAAGCATTCCTTCAAAGGCCAGAAGAGCTGGTATATTCCCATATTAGAGTGGCTACCAGAAAATAACTAAACAGATATATTTAACAAAGTAAATTACGCTGGTATTGGTCAAAACAATAATACTCTTCCCACTCTTATTACATCATTTTCCATTTGAAACACGTATAGACATTTTGGAATGTAAAGTAACTACATAGTTCATAAAATAACTGTCGGAAAATATAGAAAAATACAGTAATTGTTGAGCTTTGTGCAGAAAATGATGATAGAACATGCTAAGAAGAGAAACCGCAGCGCCTGACCATCAGGAGGGTGTCCACCTCATCCTCGTCAGATAGGTCGGGCACATCGAGGGTGGCAGGATCAGCGGTGTCGTCGACGTCCTCCTCGCCGGTGAGCGAGGTGAGTGTGCTGCCCAGGGCACTGAGCCGCTTCCCGATGTTGGGGTCCATGTGGACGTCGATGCCGCACATCTTCCACAGCACGTTCAGCGTCCAAGTCCCCGCGCTGCTGCTCTCTGAGTGAGAAATGTCAGGATCACAGGTTGCCCTTTCAAATCACCCTGGCATTCTACAGTACTGTGCCAAAGTCTCTGGCAGTCTAAGTAAATTCATGTTAAGTGATCTTCATGTAAAATTTAAATCTGCAATATTATGTCTAATAATGTTAAGTGTGTCAGCTTAGCAATTCCAACACCTCCCTTAAAGTCATGCAATAAGATATCAGTAAACAGATGAAGAAAAGATGAACAGATGAAATGTCATGAAGTATACTGCCCAAGAGATTACGGCCCTTGTGCTGCCATGCTTATACATTATATGTTATATGGCATCTGTTCTGGACCCCGACTGATGTGTAACTTATTACGGTAAAAGCATTTCAGACATTTCGCCCTCGGCAACAAGCCTACCACCAGAGAAGCCTGCTCCATGGTTTACTGTTTTCCTACAGCTCGACCCCTGACCAGACACTGCGGAAAGGATGACTCAACTCTCACCAATTGCTGCCAAAAGCAAATACCACTAAACTGAGGTATTTCAACAATTCCTTTCCGATTTTTTCCTATACTCTTCCCCTCAGGAAGTCATTAAAATTCACTAAATATAATAGACAAAGTCATATATTTATTTTGTGACATCACTCAGGGCAGTAGAGAAGAGGCTAAATTATTTCTAGAGAAGGGAGGGGGGCAACTCAAACCCTATGATACAACTCTTACTGAAAAAAGGGGCTCCCTCTTACTCTCCTCCCTCCCACACTTTCCTCATCCATGGATCGACTCTGCCCACTATCTTCAAAACACAGGAAGACAACTTGCCCTGCTCCTTGGCCATTGGCTGCATTGCACATTAAGCAAAGAGACCTGAGAGCAGCAGAGAAAGAGGAAGCAATTTCAACTCGATGCTGATCTGTCTGCTTATCGTACTCTCCTGTCCAAACTCTTCAGTTGTGACTGTAGCCAAGACTGCCTTCTATAAAGAAAAAGCTAGAAATCTCTTCATAGAATCCTTGCAAACTCCATAACATCTTTTCATCATTACTCAACCCACCAATTCCTCCTGCCCCGCCCTCCCCGACTGCAGACTTTGCAAAGTTCTTTGATGAGAAGATTGGACAAATTTACCAGACATTCTCTCAAATACTACGTCACATCAAGGATTTCCCGTCCCCTTCTCCAGCAGATCTAACAGCAGATAAGATCCAGCAAGTCATCTCGTCATCCAATCTTACCACCTGCCCACTGGATCCAATCCCTTCCACAATGCACCAGACCATCTTACTTGACCTTCTCCTCTTCCTCACCACTATCATTAATAGCTCCATAAATTGTCATCTGTCCTCATCCTTCTTGATCTTTCAGCAGCATTTGACACAGTTAACCACAAGACTCTCCTGTCCATCCTTAGGATTCTTCGAATTTGTGGCTCAGCATGGCAATGGCTTGCTTACTACCTAGAAGGCCGATCATACCAAGTGACATGAAAGGCATCCACATCTACCGCAGGACTCTCCACTGGCATTCCTCAGGGCTCGGTTTTTGGTACGCTCTTGTTCTCCCTCTATACTAGATCTCCTGGTGAGGTCATATCCTCACATAGGTTCTCATACCACTGCTATGTAGGCGACCCTTAACTCATCCTCTCCTTCCCTCCCTTAGACACTCAAGTCTCCACTAGGATCTCTGCATGTCTGGATGACATCTCATCTTGGATGATTCATCAACTAAAACTTAATCCTAGCAAAACAGAACTGCTTTTCATCCCAGCTGATTCATCTGCACACCAGGACACCTCGCTTATCTGTCCGTTGGTCACCACACGCAACCTCTGGGTCACCATGGACTATCACCTGCCTTTTTCTTCACATATTTCTAATATTTCCCACTCATGTCAATCGATCCTCTTCAATATCAGAAGGATTTGTCCATTTCTTTCCACACAGGCCACTAAGATGCTTGTTCAATCCCTTGTCACCTCACGTCTCAACTACTGTAACTCACTCCAAGCGGGTCTGCTGCTGAGTGCCATTTGTTCTCTGCAACTGATCCAGAATGCAGCTGGTCGGCTCATTTTCAATCTTCCCAAGTTTTCCCACACCACTCCATTGTTACGCTCCCTCCACTGGCTTCCTGTAATTGCCCGCATCAGATTCAATGCACTGATTCTTGCCTACAAAGCCAAAAATGGACCAGCACCCTCCTACCTAAAAGAACCCCGCACTGCACCACACTTTCTCCAATCCTCTAGCACTGGTCCCACCATCTCTTGAGGCAGAAGAAAAACATGCATCTAGACCAGGGGTATCCAATCTTATCTGCAAAGGGCCGTTATGTACGCAGGTTTTCAGGATAACATTTTTACATCAGCTGCTCAAATCCAGGTGTGAGGACTCCTCAGCCAATCAGTCCTCTAATTAGTAATCTAATTAGAGAGTTGCAGCGAAAACCTACATACACAACGGCCCTTTGTGGATAAGATTGGACACCCCTGATCAAGACTCTTCTCTCTTTTGGCACCTATCTGGTGGAACTGCCCCTAGATGTCCGAACAGCTGAGTCATTGAGCCTCTTCAAATGATGTCTAAAGGCCTACCTTTTCCAGAAGTACTTGGTTTAGCAATTCCAGTAATGTACTCTTTATAAATAAATAAAACCTGTATCTCCTAACAGAGTCTTAGACAGATAGTATTCTTACCCTGGGTTTTATTGAACCAGTATCAGAAAGCATTTACTAACAGAGTCTATAAGCACTTATACAAGTCGCTCTGGGTAAGGCCGTCTTGCCAAATGCTGCAAATGTAAATGGCCATGATCACCGGTGCACAATATCCATCTCGTTTGTCACTGGGACAGAATCGCCCCTGTTTTCGTGGCACTTCCCCTTCCTCCCCTGATGTCACCTCAATATTTGGAGTAACCAACACACCCATGTATTTGACTCGACCACTAGCACACCTCGTTTGGCTATTCAATACATAATCAAGCAATTAAATTAAGTGAATTAGTTAATTGAGCTGGTGGTGAAATTCAACAAATACATGGAATGGCTGGGGCACTCCTGGGGAGAGGTTTGGGAATTGAAGCAGTGTTCATCTAACCATCCAACACGGTATCAGTTGCTTTTTGGAGGACAGAAGAAAGCTACCCAGATGAATAGGTTTAAACATATTCTTAGACTGCCTGAGACTTTTACACAGTACCGTACATCATAAGGCTCCTCCCATTTTCATTACATCACTTCCCGATGAGATACATAAGCATTTTTTTTCCTAAAGGCCCTTATGATAAAGTAGAAAGCCTGGGCAAGACAGTTAGGTTTCCCTAGCATATGTTCCCTAGAGTATAACCAGTGGGTGTATTTTAATGGTACCTCTGACCACTCCACCTTTGCTTTACTCACCTGCTGATGCTTGGCCTGTGGTCCTTGAACATACTTCATATGTGCCATCTGGGACAATGCCTAAGAGGGGGTCAAGAGCTAATTCAATCGCTGCACATTCAAAACTGGCAAGCAGGAATCCATCACAAAGCTACAGAGAAACGCTCACAGGCATTCATGATCATATCCCCCCTCTCTTGTGGCTTCCAGTCGTCCAAGGATATCTCAAAGCCCTCGGCGAAGCGGATGCAGAAGTTCTTGAAGTGGCCCTTGCTGACCAGAGACTCGGAGGAGCAGGCGGTGATGAGGGTGCTGTCGATGGTCAGCACCAGCGAAGAGCCAATGTCGGAATCAATGTCGTGGCTGGCCTACGGGAAGCAGAAAGGACAAGAAATCTAGCTACAGTTCATCTATCTGCCGCTTTAATCCAAAGCGATTTACAGTGCAGGGAAGGGCTACAATTTCTATGTGCTCCTTGGGATTTGATCCCATGTCGTTTGCAATGTTAGTGTAATGCTGTACTTGTTGAACCACAGGAGCTAACCAACAAGCCACCATTTCAAAAGAGAAATACAGAAATGTTAAGCTCCCTCATGCCCCAAGTAGCTATTTATAAACATATTAATAACATGAACTGTGCATCATTTTCTGGATGAAGAGGCATCATCCGGGATTACCGCTAATTGATAGCCACAACAGCTAATCTGGCCGCTGCACAGTACCTGGAGGGTACTGGTGATGGGCAGGCATATTCCCAGGTCGTTGACGGTGAGCTGAAGGAACAGGGTGCTAAAGGCCTGGGCAGAGGTCTGCTGGATGCCAGGCAACTTGTCTACCACTTCCCTGGTGGCCATGTGGATGTCCTTGTTCAGCGCCAGCCGCTGTTCATTCCAGTTGTCGTACGCAGCCTTATAGTTCAGCCAGAAGAGCACGGCTGCCAACAGACCAGTCACAGACTGTGATCATAATTCTTCAGATAACTACTGTATGCACTAGAGGTTGAATGGGGCCCAAGTCTTACTGCACCCATTCTTATTCCATGCCCAAGGAAAACAGGATATTCATTTTATTACTCGTCTAACTTCATAGTAGAATCTTTCAAATTTTTTATGTCAGGAAGATATTTCTCACGATCTGTAAACGGTAACCCTCTCAGAGCGGGGCACGCCTGGCATTCTGTCATAGGTCGCCTTCTTAGGTGACGGGTGGGGGAAAAGGGACTGACCTCGGTCGAAGGCGACGGGCTGGGCGAACACAGTGGGCCGATTGAGAGTGATGAGTACAGCCTCTTTGTCCGCGGAGCCGCTAATTTCCTCCTGCAGGGCGTTCCGGAGACCGATGCGCGTCCGGAAGTATGCAACTTGGTGAAAGTCTGAGCTGGCCTCCTCATACACCTATGCGCACGGCACACAAAGAATAGCTAGATTAGGCAGGCAGGCAGAGATCTTTTTGTCTGTTTCTGAAAGACCACAAAGAGCCTACTGATCAACAGAAATGCAGAACACGGACCTAAGCTACCAAAGTAGATTGTGGCCTGAACTTTAACATTCACTAGAGACTGATCTACACTACACAGATTTTCTATGCTCACCTGGTGCTTGACAATCTGGCCCAAGGCCAAATTCAGGTCCACCTGGCATTTCCCAAAAAGCTTGAGGTAGCTGCTGTTTCCAGGCTGGGCCTTGTTCTGTATCCGATTGGAGAGCCTCAGCTCGATCAGGCCCGTCTCCAGTCGCACGGCCTGCATGGACGGCGTGGTCGCTGTCATCTGGATGCCCTGTGTTTATAGGACAGAGTGGTGAAAGTGACGATCCAATCCTGGTAGAGGTCTAACAGTGAGAGCCCCTGGGCTGCCACCCACCCAATTTTCATTGGCCAGTAGTGATATTAATTTCAGAACACAGAGACATGTAACTGAAATGTATAAGGCGACTGTCAATTTCAATAGCTGATAGTTAACAGTAGAATTACATGAATATACGCAAAACCTACATTTAAAACTTTTTAAAAACTACTGTTAATTTATTGAATTTATTGAACATTTGTGGTTGGGGAAAAAAAACACATGGATTCGATATGATCTGAATAAAAAATAAAGGAGGTAGGGCTCTGCCTTGATTAAAAGACTATTATATTGCTGCACGATAGAGAACAGTCAAATGCTGGCATAATCTGCATTATTCAGCATGTTGGAAGGACATTGAAAGTTCTTTATCAGATGTATCAATGCGAACAGGCACAATAAAAAGGAAATTAAAGTGTCATCCTTCACAGAGTAGAAACGGTCTGGTTTAAATATGTTTATTTTTTGAATTCCTTCCAAACAGAAAATTTTAAATTGGTCCCTGTTAACTAGTTCTCTTATCTGATTTTGATTTTCCATATTATCCCCAGTTTTATCTTATCTTATCCCAGTTTTTTGTGAAGCCAAGCAATATTTTGTATGGACGTATAATGTTTTTTTCCAATTGAAATAAAGAATTAAAATAAAAACAAACAATTACAATTCTGGTTCCAGTTGCCTGGCAACATGTCCTAAAAACAACACACTCACATCAATAGGTCGAGTATGATAACAGGTAATTAGTCAGCTAGCTGATAAGCGAGAGCCCACCAAGAAAAGCATGCAAAACCTCTAAAAGGGAGGGGGGAAAAGGCAAAATATTACAGAATGTAATACATGTATTCTGAAGAAGAATTTCAGGACACATTAACAACCATTGTGGCAAAATCCTCATGATGAGAACAGAGCAGGTTAGATCCAAGCTGAGAGCAGCAGAGACTCATCCAGCAGTACTCAGAGCCTGGGTCAAACTAGTGAAGTGCAGAGGGTGTTCTGGAAGAGCCAGCCAGAGCCAGATCAGCACCCAGAGACGTCCAGGTCAGGTATTCTACAGCTCGCATTTCACAGATACTCAGAATGTTTCACAGCGCGGTCAACATGAGTCATAACAAAGGGCAATTTATGACCGTCATGACATCTCAAAACAAGAGCCATAAGGAAAAGAAAGGAAGTCAAACTGTTCAAAATGAAATTCTAGAGGGGGATATTTTTCCAAGAAATCTCGCAGAACCCTCAGTGGTCAGGAACGTTTCAGCCCCCCATCTAATCCCTGCTCCTCCCACACACCCCAACCAATAATTTCCAGAATTACTGAACAGATCACCTGGAAATGTGAAAGAAAGTGTGTTTTTGCCTGAATGTTCTGTGTCCTAGTCATGACAAAACACTGAAAGTACACCTACTCATTTATTGCACATTCCACTTACATGCCAATTTGCACAACCTTTCCCCACCAATGAGGTGGTTCACTGTATTTTGTTGCAGAAGTCTTAATGGCCATGTCTTAAAATATAAAAGTTTATTATTATTTATATGCTTTATGTCTACATATTTATTTTCTTTATATTTTATTTTGCTTCATGTAATATTTGTTGAATATCCCATTTAAAAATTGATTACTCCATGAAAAAAAATCTATCTAACAATTAAATACCAAAAGCAACACTTACACTGGATATCACTACATTGTCATGATTCATAACTGACTCTTTATACTCAACTGATTGGTTGAAACAAAATCTTGGTCTGGTCTTATGTACTGTACACAATTGTATGTGATATACTATTATCACTACTGAGAGCGCAGCAGGTTTGTTTACACCGATATCACTAGAAACATGAGTAATACATTGCACTACGATGTTACTATAGGAAGTTTTTAGCGCCAATATATTTATAAGACCACTAAAGTACGAGGGGTGTTGAATAATTTATCGACCTCAGTAGGAAAGAAAAGAGTTTTCAAAAAAAATTTGTTTTACTTTTCAATATAGTCCCATGATAGCTCCATACACGTCATCCACTTTTCCGGCGATGACTTTAACCCCTTTGAAGAAAAATCTTCTCGTTGACCTAAGAACCAAGACGTCTCAGCTACCATGACATCTTCATCACTTGAAAAACCATTGTCTATGGAGAGATTTCTTCAAAACTCGGAACAGGAAATAATCTGAGGGAGCCAGGTCTGGACTGTAGGGTTGATGGTTTAGTTGCTGGAACCCACATTCTCAGAGGGCAGCCTGTGGTTGACGTGACATGCGAACCGGCGCATCGTCGAGAAGAAGCAGCATGCCTCCCCTGTGTTTTCCTCATCTTTCTTCCTTGAAAACCGCAAAGCGATCATTGTGTTGGCATAACTCTCTCCAGTTATGGTCATCTTGTCTCCCTAGAAATTGTCATATATGGAAGCAAAAGTCCTTCAATATCCCAGAAGACAGATGGCATGACTTTGCCTGCAGATCTGTTGGTCTTTAACTTTTTTGGGGCGGGGGATGACTTCTGTTTCCACTGCATTGACTCCACTTTGGTCTCAGGATCTCTGTAGACCCTCTGTATCATCTCCAGTTACCAAATGATGGGAAGAAAAAAAAAAAAAAAACACTTGGTCTTCACGGAGTGTCTCCAAGTTCTCCCAACAGAACCGGAGCCACACGGCCTTCTGACATAGCGTCAGCATTCATGGAACCCATCTTGCACTGACCTTTGATACGCCGAATTTTCATGGATTATTCTCCAAACTATACTTGCCGAGACACCCATTTCTTCAGCTGTTCGGGAAACCTTAATGTATCTGACAAAATTAAATCCTTAACTTTCTTGCACATTTCTGTGGGAAATGCTTCCAAGGCCGTCCAGTGTGAGGGTCATCTTCAATGGACTCTCTACCCCCCTTAATCTACTTGCTCCAAAGTTTTATTCTGTAGGACAATGGGGAAGACTCACCATAAACTGCAGCCATGTGTTCATGGGTCTCCTTTGGCTCTTTCCCTTCTTTTGAGAGAAGGTTTGTCACTGAACATTGCTCCAAATCTAGCATTTTCTTACTTGATTTACACAAGGACTGAGCCACAATGAGTAACATGAGTAACTTTGAGACATGTCACAATATGCCCAGACTTGTTTAAACCTGCTTGCTACTTTTTCATACTCAGGTAGACAAATTACTGAACACCCCTCATATATGCGTTCCGTTGTTGACCAAAATGTCATCATCCAACGTATGACTGCAGCGTCATTTTGAGGTTGAGTCCTGACCATTGGACTGTATCCATATTAATAAAACAGTCAAGTGTATTGGGAGAAAGGAAAGTAAACTAAATTAAGAGGTCATAAACGTCTGACAATTTTAGTTACAGATTAAAAGAAATATTTTACAATTAGTTTTCTGTATAAACATACAAACAACAGGACATAAGTACTATGACAAAGTAACTTACTGTTGGTAGATTCATGACATCAGCAATATTATCATATCGGCATGCATCACAAAGAGTACCTTAAATTTAAGGTTGACGGCATAGAGCAGAATCTTGGGTTTGTCTCCATCTGTTGAGATGTCAGGCTCATTCCAGAGGGGGATAGGCTGTTCTCCACCTGAGGGGCCAGACATGTGTCAGCTTCACACACCAGGATCCTCCCCCAAGACAGACTACACAACCACCTTATGCATCTGCTCCGATACAAACCTGAGACTTTCTGGATGACTTCATTCACTTCCTTCATGAAGACTTTTTGGAGGAACACGAGGTGGTTCATGAGATCTGTTGTGAGGCTGTGCTCAAAAGAGCCGATCTGCAATTGGAAAGTATCCAGTTAACTCAGACCAAGACGCAGGGAATGCATGTGAAAACGGGAAACCGTATCCTTGGTGTACCTCTGCAATGCAGCACAGGTAGCTGCCCTGGAGGTATCCCTGCTTGCTGGGGATGTCATCAGGCGCCCATGTCTGCTCTGAGTGGCTATCAGGTTCCTCCATGATGTACTCGCCCGACATGGTGATGGGGGGCAAGGGCAGGGTGGCACTAGGGGGTGCCGTGGGTACCGTGGACATTTCCACGGGGGACACCTTGGATGTGAAGTGCAGCTTGTGGTTGGGCAGTTCGAAAGTGAACCTCGTCTGAGCCCCTGTTGAGATCAGAAAGGGTTGGGCATCTCGTGGACAACTCAATAGGATTAAAATAACCTTGACATCAACATTAGACAATACAAAGAACACAACCTTACTAAAACATCTACATAAAGCCTGTTTATAGACACTAGTAAGCGGGTAAGTAAGAGTTGCACATGCACTACGTTTCATAAGAGACCCCAGGAAACACCTACAACACCTACCAGTCATCCCATGGCTCTTCATGGGACCCATCTTGTACTCGGCCTTGAGCGACGGCAACAGCGCGGCTCCGATACTGAGGCCGTCCAAAGTGGCGCTGAACTTAAGCACGATGGGCTTTTTCTCCAGCCCCTCGGGCAACTGGGGGAACTCTGCGGCCTCCATGGGGGGCTGGCTGGCACTCCAGGATGTCTTTTCTGAGGCCTGGGGGGTGGAGGTGTCCTCCCGGTTGGGTGAAGGCCTTCCGTTTTAAGACGGCCCATTAAAGACAAACACCGATAAATCAATGAAACTCTTAATTGAATGATTAATGAGCATTACAAAGCTTGATACTCAAATTATTTAAAAACTATTAAGTTACACCAGTTTTGACGGGTTATGCCCGACTCAGCTGCACAAGCAGCTTTAGGCATAACATATAATTATTCCAGTGTATTAAGGTCACTTCCTCCTAGCTGCTAACCACAGAACCATCCCAGTTCCCCTGGACTCACGCTGCAGAGGGCTGGCGAATCAGGTCGGAGATCTGCTTAGAGAGCTGATGAGAACTGCGGACCATCATGCTGTGCAGCGTGGCGGGGTGCTGTGGAATGTCTATGAAGATGGCGCCCACGCGGCAGATGGCCGCGTGGTTGGTCCTCAAGCCGCGCTGGGCACTGTAGAGTGCCTGAGACTTGGCGATGTTGCACTTCACCACCATTCTGGCAGAGGAGAGGTAAGCATCAGAGTCGGGAACTTAGAGACACCGACAGGGACCCAGCGCGAGCCTTGGCAGGCGGCCCCGTGTTACTCACAGTCTGCCAAGCGTGCCAGTTAGCAATACTCACAATAGGGGAACCAAAACCCAAGTGCAATGCTGCGGGTATTCACACAGAACAATCATGTGTGAAAATGACAACATACAAGCAGGGGATGTCCCCTGGGTCCTACAGGGTCATGAAGTGACAAGGAAGCTCAGATGAGCCAAATCACACTGGGATGAATTAAAAAAGAAGAAACACTAAGGAATGGGGCTCAGCAAATGGCATACAGACAACATCACTGAGCAAAGAAAAAACACAATGAAATCAGTTTCTTCTGACCCCTGAACAGTGAAGAATCGTCTTCAGAAGACAAACAGACAACTACAGGTAATTCATGTTACTACGGTAATGCCAGAACCAGAAGCTAGCACAGGAAGAGAAGCGGAAGACATGTAGTGTCAGAAGCGTTACGACATTAACGTTAATGGTGACGGGATGGATGAATAGCGAACCACAGCACACGGGTGCACGCAGACATTTAATCGCACTCTGTGAGGTGTGCGCACATACAGGACTTCCTGTTTGCCTGTGCAGGTGGGAGACGTGGGGCAATCCTCCAGTCTATTCCACCAGATGGCAGAGAAAGGCCAGAAAGAGGCAGATAGATAAACACGAAGAGAATAAAAGTGAGGATTGAGCAGTGATGCTGGGGCATTGTCACATGGTGTCTAATCAGCCAATCACATTCTCCAGTTGTCTTTTCAAAAAGGGACATCGAAGGCCAATTTCTATACATTTTCCTCTCAATGGAAATGCATAAAATAAAAATGTGAACAAAATGTCTATCAATTTCATAAATGTTTCTTTTTAAGAATAAGTCACTTGGTCTTATCATGTAATCATGTTATCATTATCATGTAATACAATGCTTAATACTATTATACACCATTCACAATTTGGCTTTGTTGACTGGGCAATTTGCACTTCATAATTAACTATAGCATACTATACTATATTACACTACACTATCCATCCATTTTCCAACCCGCTTATCCTGTTGAGGGTCGCGGGGGGTCCGGAGATTACACTACACTATACTATACTATTCATTAAGAAAATGGTGACTAGACTGAAAGATGGAAATGAAATGACATGGAATAAGGCAAAAAGGTAATCAAAGAAGGACCACACATAAATCAAAGGTCCACGTGAAGACAACACCGTAAGAATCATAGAACGTGAAGGGAAAACCAAAGCACTCACTGAACATTGGGGGTGATTCCTTCCAGCAGGACTATGTTAACTGCCCCTATGTGGGCTGTGGCAGAGGTCTCGGTCATCTTCTGGTGCAGCATGTCTGCACAAAGACAGATAAAACACGCTTTTCTCAGTGTGCAACGTGCAAGTGGATGCTTTGCATCTTCAGGGTTTGTTATACTGCCATTGTGAAAGAGCAGAGAATACCAGGGATTCTGTCCATCTGTCTTTCAGTAACTTATTGAATGAATGACCCGATTTATCCAGGGAGAAAGGTTCATAGTATGAAAATATTAGGGTACAACCTGGATGATGGGATAGTATACTCTCACACACACAGCATCCTTAAGACAGAGAGCAGCAACCCAGACTATTACGGGGGGAACATACCAATCACCAGCTGTGAACCAACGCAAGCTATTGCTAAGCAGAAGATAACATGGGAATGAAATGGGGAAAAAAGTTGGGTTCTTCTAATGAGAACAATTTTCATGGAAAGATCAGGCTGTGCTGGGGTTCCCTCATCGGGGCAGAACGTGCGGAGCTCACCCTTCATCTTCTCCTTCAGCATGAAGCTGCCATGAACCTTCTTGAGCTCTGTCTGCATGGTAAGGCCGCCAATGTCAGCCTCCAGGTGGACGCGGTTGACCATGCCCACGCCGAACAACACAAAAGTCACGTGCTGTGCATCTGTGCTGCCCAGGCTACGCTGGCGGCTCAGCCGGGGCGCCTCATTCTCGTTCTCAAAGACCACCCGGCATGTGTGTTCTGATCCTTCTGTGGAAGGATGCAAAAGAGCAGGTTCATCATGTAACCAGATCAAGAAGACCACGTGGAATGTGGAAACATTTAACATTTAAGGAACAAACAAACGGATGCCTCAGAGGATCCAAGCATCAATGATAGCCAACGGACCTACCTGCAAGGTCATTCCCAAGACAGGCTCTCTCCAAGATTCCCCTAGGATCCGAGATCAAGGAGTAGAAGTTGAGCAGCTTGTACATGTCCTGCCAGCACTTGGGGGGCGGCTCACTCTGTTCCGAGTCCGAGTCGTCCATCTGGACAGCGGTGTGGTCGGTGCCATCCCGGGAACCCATACGCGAGTGTCTGGAGGTTCTCCGGTCAAGCCGGGTTGGCAGACCCCTGCTCCGAACTTCTTTCCTGGATGGGATGGCGTCCGAGCCTGAAGGCCGCTTCCCTCGTTGGCTGTTGGTGCGACGTGGCCCACCGGCACTACTGTGGGAGCCACGGCTGATTTCAGATGGGCGGAAGCTGGTGCCGGTGGTGCGGGGCTTGTAGGCAGGCGTGGGTGATGCTGAGCCAGCCGTGTAGCGGCTCAGCTTGATGTCGGTGTGCGTGGCCTTGACGTCATCAACCATTGTACTAAACTGGTGCACGAGGCGCACCAGGGCCATGTCCACGTGCTGGCTGATGGACTGGCAGGAGATGGTGAAGTTGCAGTGGAATGTGTTGTAATAGCGCCGGTTCAGGTCGTGGAAGGCCAGAGCGTTGGCAGAGCTCTGAGGCGTCATTGTGTACTTCTCCATAACCACGGCATCCAGGCTGAAGGTCTCGATCTTGAGGGCAGGCTTCAGCTCCAAAAGCGGAAGGTGCACAGTACCCTGCCTGAAAATAAGACTCTTATTTGTTATTTATCTTACATCACACATTAGCTTCGTTCTCAGACAGGTCAAACTAACACGATTAGTTGACTCTAAAGTCATGCTGGCAGGGACACAGGGTAAACCACAATCTGTAAGCCACGGGAAAATCCCACCTTCGCGTTTTCTTGTTCTTGCGCTCTTTAGAAGTGTCGGAGTCCACGATGTCGGCTCGCAGCCGCTCCAGGGTCCCTGAGAGGGACAAGTGCTCTCCGAAGTACATCCTGTAGCTCAGGGGGGTTGTGTCCTGAGGCTGGATGCCAGTGTGGCTCAGCAAGGGTTTGAAAACAACCTGAGGAGAAAATGATGGCAGGGGATACTGATTCTCCAGCAGGACGACTAAGCAACCAAACTGGGTCAAATCGCAGAACAAGTTATTCCGCCAATTTCAGCCCCATGGGCCAGAGGGGCTATACATTTACCATACCGTAACGGTGCAAGACGCTCCCTCCCAATCAGGCGAGAGGGAGCCATGCGAGCGATCGCCAGGAAGTGGGGCCCACCTGCGCGTCAGCCAGCTGCACGGCCACGGGGCACTGCTGGCCCTCCTCCACGTCAGTCAGGTCCCCTTGACTGCTGCTCTGCGACGGGTTACTGTCCAGCGTGTTCTGATCGCTGGAGAGCACGGCATTGACGTCCGACACAGACGGGATGGCCGCGAGGTTCTGCACCGTGCCTGAGCAGCAGCGGAAAGTTTTAATTAAGGGTTTTTTTTTTTTATGGGATTATTTTTGGCTGGATGGAAAAACGGCTCTTTGTAGAGACTAAACAGAAATATTAGAGCTAGACTAGTATCCTAGTAATGTGTGGGTTGGAGCAATTATACAAATGACCTAGTCAATGACTGCAATCCAACAACTTCTCTTCTACACTAATGTAAGATCAGTCCAGACGAACTGACACAGTGAATTTATCCGGACATTTCAGGTCCAAAAAG
>JAODKL010000114.1:205099-219690 GCA_026780765.1 Petrocephalus schoutedeni
AAACAGTAGGTCTCACTTCATCTGATATTTGTTGTGCTCAGCGCAACCATCTGCATATTTCTTGAACATTATGAAATTAAACCATGTTTTGGAGGCAAAAAAGTCAATATGTTCAGATCTGTCAGGTGTTCTAATAATTTTGGCCAGCACTGTACGTGGAAGGGCGACATAGGTACGGGCCCGAGACGGCCTCGAGCCGGGCCTACCGGTTCATGCGAAGCTGCGTGGCAATGCGGTCGAAGCAGAGGGCCACCAGAGACACCTGCGTGACCCTCTTGCCGCTGCTGGATGGCGAGGCCTCCTCCACAGAGGCCTGGAGCAGACACAGGTTCACCTGCGACAAGCAGAGTGCGAAAGACCAACTGCAGATAAATGCTCTGTGGGACAAGATGGGTGAGTCTGCCCATAAATGTTTACAAGTTATTTAAGTAATGGCACCAGTCCCACTCATTTGTCAACTAGGTGGTTTTATACTTGGCGAATTGCTGTAGAACGATTCACTGTTTTATTGGCAGAACGATTCATTGTTTTATTGGCACTTCAAGTGCTACCATAAATGGTTCTGATTATACAAATCAAAATTTAATGTGTCACATACGCAGTTATACTCGGCACACAGTGGAGCAAAAAGCTTGTTCGCTTAACTCTTAGACAGTGGAGAAAGGTAAGTGATGCCAGATGTATAGGGAGATAAAAGTTAAACAATCATACATAAGCATCATGTGTGATTAGCAGCTAAGGTCCCCGAATTTAATGGCTTTTTGAAGAGATACTGTAGGCTGCTTAACAGTGGCCAGAAATTTGCCCTGAGTTCAGAGATTAGACGGCAAATACGTTCAACTAGTAATGAGAAATGACTCTATCTCCCTGCATTTAAATTCACATTAGAGAGGCACCCAGCCATTCAGCATAATAATGTGTGCTTTAGAAAAACACCATATGGATCACACTTAGAGGCATCGTTAAAAAAAAAAAAAAAAAACAGGCCTGACATTAACTCAGCTAAATTAAACTTTAACGTAAAGCAGTAAGACTCAAGTTTTAAAGATTTCTAAGAGGTTTTGAACACTTACAAAAATTGACATTTCGGTCTAACGGACTGAGTATATGTAGGACCCTGTAGGAACCATACGTGTTCCAGGTAACCCCGAAGGTCTCGGGACAGGCAACACACAGGCTTCCGTTAACATAAGAGGGACTCCAAGATGAGCCATCATTACCCCCACCATCCAGAACACGTATTCCAATACCAGGAAGAGGATTTCCTGATCAGGAGCTACCTTTGGGATGGTCACATTGGCCTGCAGGCCCTTAATCTTGATGCCGTCTGCCTTGGCCGAGATGTCAGTCTGGCCAGGGGCTTTGGTCGAGGAGCTTTCTGATCTAGACATCTTGTGTTCGTTCCTCAAGGCCTCCTTCGCGAAGGGAAAACAGAGCACCTGGTCTGACATGCATGCCTGACGCTGAGTAGCCTCGCGTGTCAACGCTTCGTCATTGCCTTGCGCACGTCACAGCCCGGTGCCGCCACTTACGGAGTCCGTCACCGTAGACTTGCTGATCTGATAGGCCTCGCTCAGCACTTTGGCGTGCAACCCGTCCAGGATGGAGGCGGGGTGGCGGAGTCTTGTGAAGTGAGCCAGCGCCGTTATGTACCTGGGACCAGACATGGGCGTCGTTACCGCTGTGGTCATTTCTGAAGAGCTGGGGAGGACGGTTTCCCAGAATTCCCTGCGACGGAACGCTTTGTTAGCACCCGCCGCGTACCTGTCGAGAGCTTCGGCCACCAGGGGGCTCAGCACCACGTCGACGGCCCCCTTCACCTCCACGATGGCAGTGGTCCTGGGCTGTGAGGACGGCTGCTCCGGGCTGCAGTCCTCGGTGGTTTCATCGTCCGTGGAGTCCGGCCCACTCGACTCCAGGGGGGTGTAGGGTATGCTGAAAAAAAAAAAAGAGGGGTGGGGCAGGCTATGAGGTCGCATCTGACTTATCGGATCTCAGTCCTAAGTGAGACCGGGGTCCTTCTTACCCGTTTGAGTCTCCCATAAGATGAAAGCTTCTGTCTAGCAAGGCACTAGCAGAGAGACCTTGCTTTACTGCCTAGAAAGAACAGCAACATTCTTTAGCTAAAACACGGTAGCTGAACGAGTGCGGGATCAAATGCAGCCCCACCCCTGGGCGGAGTCTCATGTTCTCCTCACATCATCTCATACGAGGAATGGGTAACAGGCTTCTAAAGCAGCGTTTCCCCATCCCAGGCCTGGGGGACCCCTGGAAAGTCCGCGTCTTAGCTGCCTCCCAGTTTCCAGCCAATTAAGAACACTGAAAGCCTGGTAAAGGCGCGTTGGGAGCTGGGAGGGAGCAGACGTGCAGACTGTCTGAGGGTCCCTGAGGACTGGGTTGGGAGACCCTGTTCTCAAGTAATTTGGGAGCATGTTGAGGAATTGTAGTACAATCACCATTGCAACCCATACACAATGTTTTGTAACATTATGTAGGGTATCCCCCAAGGGGCTGACTGCAAATAATTCACAGAGAGGGGCCAACCATTAGCCAATGAATGGTTTTGAATCGGCGAGTGAAAGGGGAGGGGCACTCCTGGGGCCCAATCAGTTTTCAGCTAGGGCCGGTGCCCCTTTACATGCCCCTTTGTCACCACCAAAATCTACCCCTACAACACAGACCTTAAAAGTGGGGATGGTGAGATGGTCGAAGGAGTAGGTGGACGAGGAAAAAGAGCTGTCCTCGCTGGTGGGCAGGTCCAGGTCCAGGGGCCGCTGGAGGGAAGATCGGGACATCCTTTTGGCGACGGGCTGCTTCGCTGACCAGTTGAAGACCTGGTAGTGCGACAGGTACTTGTGGTAGCAGGCCATTACTTGGGGCTGGGTGGCGTGCCGGGCTGGCTGAGGGGTCTTCACGGTCTCGATGGAGGCCACGTCCTCGCCCGCCAGGGCGGAGACGAAGGAGGTGCGGGAGGCACGGCGAGGGACGGGCATGCTTTGGGCCTGGAGGCGGAGCTCTGTCATGGCGGGGGTGTCACCGCCAGACACGGCGGGCAGGGGGCCCTCCACGCTGTGGTAGATGGAGGCGCGGCTATAGGCCGCCTGGTGGGCCTGTGGCCTCCGCTTCTTCCTCCTTCCGGGGAAGGTCCCGGGACACTCGTCCCCGCTGGCATGCTCGAACTCCTCCGCCGCAGAGAAGTAGGCCTCGCTGTCCGCTACGGACACGCTGGACTCCGCTGAGCGGTAATGACGGAAAGTGCCGGATTCTGCCGGCGGCGCGAAGGGGAAGGAGCCGACGCTGCGGTGCTGGGGCGAGTCCGAGGGGTATTCGTCCAGGCGAAAGGGCCCCAGGCGAGGAGCGGCCGAGAGGCTCCCCGTGCTGCCCAGGAGGGTGGAAGAGGCGGAAAACGGCCGCAAAAGGGAGGGGTGTAAAGGAGAGCGCAGCGGGGACCGTAACGGAGAGCGTAGCGGGGAGCGTAGTGGAGAGCGCAGGGAGGAGCACGGCCCAGCTTGCTCATGACTGTTACTGCGAGACACTGGCTTTCTGAGGGGAGAAGGGGGTGAGAGAGGAGCGAGAGATGATGACTTTAAATCAAAGATTGGGACAGAAACACATAATGGATAAAATGCAGCACCAGCTTCAGGGACATCAGGAACATAGATGTCTTCCCTTGCCAGAAGACTCTCAGGAGGGACTCACAGTCTGCTGCTGTCCAGCTGGGTCCCCAGAACGTCCTCAGTACTGGACAAAGAGCTGTCCCTCTCACTGGCCAGCAGGGGCAGCGCAGCGCTGGAGGAGCTGTTCTCCTCCAAGGAGGAGGCAGAGCTGTGGGGACACTCGGGCACCAGCAGGCTCAACTGCTGGCTCCTTTTCTCCTGGCCATCCTTCTTCAGCATGTAAAACCTCCCTGGCAGGGCAGGGGGCAGCACTGGGTCACACTAGCCTCACTCCGGGCACCACGGACTCAAAAACCAAACACACTAAAAAGCAGGCTTTGATTCAGGGGGATTCTAAGATTTATTTAAGGCAGAGGACAAATGACAGGCCAACATTATCATTACCTTATCATAAGATTTAAAACCAGGGAGTGAGAGGGGAGGGGACTGCGAAATGGGGAGGGGGGTAAAATTTTTTTCATATCCAGGTTTTTTTGGTGACCGGGCTCGTGTGAATCGCGCTCCTCCACATGGGTCAGGCGGGGGCTCACCTTCCGAAAGGCCGGGAGCCTCCTTGGCAGCGATGTGCTCTCCGGGCCGCAGCAGCGACTGCCCGTAGCAGGCGTCCGACTCGCCAGTGCCGTCGGAGTGGGCAGAGGTGCTCGAAGACGTCGCCTCGGCCAGCCGGAAGAAGTCGGGGGCCAGGCCCCCGCTCCCAAAGAAGCGGCAGCCGCCCAGGCACCCACAGCGGCCCTGGCAACGGTGCCGGGAAGCCTCCTGCGGCCACAGAAACCACAGCCTGGGGGGTGGAGCCCAGGAGGAGGCAGAGCCATGTCATGCATTACTCACTACAGTAAACTTATTAGCAGTAAACTTAGCAGTAAAATTATTCAGTGTGGGATACGGCGGCCCCCCCCCCCCCCTCCGCGACCCCTGGACGACCTTGCGGGGGTTGAGACGGCAGGGAAGCGGGCCTCACCGCTTGGTGCGCGCATCATGCAGCTCCAGGAACCCCCTCTGCACTTCATGTGTGGCCGGGTGGTCCGCGGCCAGCGCGACGTCAGCCGTCAGGAGAGCGAAGGCTGCAGAGCCGGCCTCCAACCAGAGGGGGCGGCGCAGCGGGGGCAGCTGCAGACTGTGACGCCCAGTGTCCGGATGCTCGATGTACTGCCGCACATGGATGTCCTGTACCACCATGCTCAAACCCTCACCCACAGTCTGGCTGTGGAGGTTACACTCAGCCAGACGGATGGCACCAGTCTAACAAATAAAGAAAATATTATCAATAGGGAGATATAAACTATTAGGGTATGCCTATTAGGGCAAGGAGTATTAGATTCTGGGTGCAATGTGACTCTAGGGTTGCCATCTATGGAACTGCAGTGACATGCCCTGGGGCACAGTGCAAAGTGCCGTACAAACTGCATTACAGCTGGATTAACGGCCTGAATCTATGCATCCCAGTGGCACTGAATCACCATGACAACATCATAGTTGTTTAGTGAGCCAGAAGCGGGTGGCCACGGGTGTCATGCCTTTATGTTGCCGGCGCAGGCCTGCTCGACGACAAAGAGGTCCACGCCGTCCACGGACAGCCGAGTCATGGTGTACTTGAGTTCCTCTGAGGTCCGGCAGGGGCCAGGCAGCGAGGGTAGCTGGGGGGGGCATCAGTGACAGATGTCAGGACACCCCCCACCCCTCACAAAGCGGTGTTGGAGGAAGACCACAAGCATCCACAAATACACCCACCTTCACTAAAAATAAGGCTTCCTTTTCTGTCACATGATACCCAAGGACCAGAATAACAGTACAGTTTGTGTGCTTCTCCACATACTCTACCCATACACATCAGTTGCTGTGGCCAGAGGTACTGGTGTTTGTGGGTCTGTGAGCCCCAGTGCAGAGAGAAAAGGGAAAGCGATCAGGGCGGGTGGGGGGGGATTGCGGGGGGTCACCTTGGTGCCACAGAGCTGGCGATCCACCCCGTGCTGACACTTCACCTCCAACCTTGGCTTCTCCAGCTGGAATTCGCGAGACCTCAAGTGGAAAATGAAGGTCTCGGCCCATTCTGCCAAGGTGGCCAGCTGAGGGAGACAGAGGGGGCTTAATGAATCAGACGTATAAACCTCCTCCACACAAAATAATAAATGTGCCAGTGCTCCTAACAACTGGGAGCACTTCTACGGCAATTCAGGCTAAATGCATTTAAGTGCACAATACTGCAGAACCTTCTGTGTTGTAGCCACTTAAAAAGCAGCCCATAAGCACCAATTTAGCCCAACTCCCACTACTGTGGGGCTGCTGAGCTAAGAGGTGCATGCTGGGAGGACACACTGACGACTACTGAAACAAGCCGCGCACGGGGGGGGGGGGGGGGGGGGGGGGGGGGGGGGGGGCACTCATTCCCCCCATACACCCCCATTTTTGCCTTCGGGAGAGAGCGAAAACGAGGACCCTCTCGGGATCCCCGAGGACGGGTTTGAGAAACACTGCTTTAGAGGATGCTTTTTCATGAGGTCAAGTATTTCCGGGTTCATACTGACATAGCGGTGCTTTAAAATCCCACTAAGACTAATTACATTCTAGCGGACCCAAGAGGGCTCCTGGACCCAGCTCAGAGTTGAATATAGCAGACAGATTGATACTTGGAAGCTGACTGTTGCAAACACAAAAAAATAATAATTACACAACTGTGATGAGCTTTATTTCGTCGAGTTAAATGAATAATTCCAGTTCGATTCGATCACGAATCCAAAAATTTTGCATTTAAAGGTAGTTGAAACAAATGACAGCTTAGGACTTTAGGATGACTTACCTGTGGTACAGTGACCCTGCCCATGAGCACCCCCAGCTGGAAGTCCAGCAGCCATGCATACTCCAGCGTGTCACTGTCAGGTGGCAGGCCCTCTGCTGAAAACATGGCATGGGCACGCATCTGCAGACCAGACAGGCTGACGTGGCCGTCCCGTAGGGGGCTGTCCACAGTGGGCCGCTGTAGGGACAAAGGACAGGGGATAGGGGGCGATCACGCAGTCAGATTCTGCATAAGGACGTCCCATTCTACTCCATGAAAGTATAGAAACACCAAAGGAAACATGATAGGCAGTACGGGCACCGGATGGACGCCTCAGAGATCTGCCAAGCCGAGACTGAACATTATTGGTGCGTTCTAATGTCTCTCGGAACCCGAGTCCGATTCCGAGTTTCGAAGCCGGAAGTGACGACACACGCGCTGCCATTTCTCGGAAATCCGAGAAATATCTCAGAGCAGCCCAGAGTACCCCGAGTTTCGAATTCAAGATGGCTGGCTGCTCAGTGCAGGTTCCAGAACCCGTTGCGAATGAGGAGGATTAGCAGATGTTTGGCAGAGTAACTAAAAATGGTAATATGTGCAACTTTTGTACGAAAATGGAAAATTTACTGAAACGACGACACAGAAATACACGAAAACATTCACGTATCCTCCTCGAGATTAAACAGGTGAACGGCATATGCTTGGAGCCGTTCGTACTCCGAAAGAGCCAGTGCAAGAGCCACTTTCTTGGAGGCTTCCATCTTGAATCCGAGTTCGGCAAATGGAATACATCCGGCTCGGTTTTCCCCAAGTTTTTAGCGGATGTGACGTCATTCCAAGTTCCAACCTCCGACCTCAGAGGAAAATGGAACGCACTATATCTATAGATGATGACTCAAAAACTTCTTCCCAGGATAATGCCAATGACAGGAGAGTTAAAATTACATGTGACGAATCTTCTCTCCGTCTTACTCTCCATAGCTTGGGGGTCCCAGCAATGAATGAAAGCTGAGGCCCAGCTGTCAGGGCACCTGAGATACCTTCCACAAGCTCTAAAAGGCGTTATCATACCAAGCATAACAAGTGCATGCCAAGTCCTATTAAAGTCTGAGGCTGAAGGAGTTTAACTTTCTAATGACAGTAAACAAAGGAGTATTTTAAAGTTAACGAGTAACTGGATGCAATTAAGTTCTCATATTCGCCCAGCTTTATAAACTTGCTGCCCTAGTTTAGGAGATGCATCATGCATTGCAACAACCTTATAGACTTTGCCTCTCAAAGATGGACAGGGACTGAAGCCTGAATATTGTCTGCGGTCATGATGCTGATGTGTTAAATGGCCGAGTTTTGGCACATAAGGGGATCTTGAAGCTGGCACCCTCGGCACGGCAGAATGCGCTCACCTGAATGCTGTCGCTGACAAATACGTGGACGGGGGAGAGGAGCAGCTGCAGCAGCGTCTCCCTGTAGCTCTTCTTCATCTCAAAGCAGAAGCGCTCCATGTATCCCTGAGGACACTCAGGCTGCTCGGCGCCGCAGTGCTGCGGGTGCGAGGGCGGTGGGAGACCGCGATGAGGAACCGGGCAGGCACGACACCTTCCCATAGCTGTGATGTTTAGGCCGTGGGTGATCCTCATTCACAATAAAAGCGGCAAAATGATGACGAGACTCTCCCATTACGAGTCTCTCTGTAGCACCAGCTTCTCTAATAACTAGGTACTACATTATAGAAACAGTAACCAAATGAGGAATATAATATAATTCCAGTTAATTTCCCCTGGACATACACAGCACAGCGATACATGTGGACCTGCCTTTACCCTGGCTGTACTATCCATCACCTCTCACCCACACAACAGGCGCCCGACAGTGTAATAGCCCTAATTTAGAGCGTCCAGGCCTTGGCTCTGAGGGGGTTGCGTGGACGGGGGACAGGCAGGGCAGGACATGTCCTCCGTGGACGGTGATCTGTAATCAGGGGAACCTCGCACCTGCCTACACCTCAGGTGCATTTGGGAACGATCATTCAAGCTTGGCAGAGAAGCAGCTGACACTCACTGCGCACACACACACACACACATACCTATCTAAGTGGGGACCTTCCATTCATTTCTATGGGGGGAAAACCCTAATCCCAGTCACGACACCCTTAACCCCTACCTAGGCTTAACCTTAACCATAAGTAACCAACCCAAATACACGACTTTTGGCATTTTTAGTTTTTTGATTGCATTCACATTCACATTATTTTATATATTTGAGTTTATCCAATGGGGACCGGAAAAAATGTCCCCAAAAGTAAGGAAGATTTTACCACACACAAATGTGATCTATATAAACCCACACACACAATTCAAATAGTCTTATCATTGTGGGGACATTACATTAATTTCTATGGGCATAACTCTAATTCCAACTATGGTAACCTTATCCCCTGCTCAGCCTTAACCTTAACCATAAGTAACCAAACAAACTACAAGATGTTGACCATCAGACTTAAAAATTTGGTAAATACAATCCCAGGCACGCACACACGCAGGCAGGCACGCACTCACGCACACACACACACACACAGCAGCAGTGCTCACCACAGGCAGCCGGCCGTGCACTTTGTACATGTTGACAAGCACGGTGATGTCCCAGGGCCGCAGGGCCAGGGGGTTGAAGGGGGCGCGGCCCTGTCGCCCCCCGCAGTCCGGGTGCTGTGAGCCCGGCGCCGTCCAGCCCGAGCCGGAAGAAGGCGAGCGGGAAAGCGCAGGGTCAGGTGCAGCCTCCTTAAAGTCCGTGTACATGTCGTCCTCTCCAAAGTAGTTCTCCTGAGCCACACAAAAACAAACAAGAAAGGTTAACCAGCGCACATCTCATTTACGTTACAAATCACAGCGGAGCAGACGCCTGCAGCCAAAGGAACAGAGCGAAACATTACAAATCAGGACCTGTTTAGCCTCATCATGAACATCATCAAGTGGGCCAAAAGGGCCACATGAAACGCTAAAACCTCAGAGGAGAGGGATCCACTGGTTAGATAAAATACAAATAACTGGATTTAAAATTATGGCTGAAACAGCCAGACATTGCACATTAATCTCAGAGACAAATTCAAAACAAAAGCCCTCCAATTAATCCAGTACATCACTGCAGGGCAAAACAATGACAGGCCAGATGCAGCCAATACAGGTCCCAAATATGGATGGCGGGAGGAATGCAGAGAATTCCCAGCAAAACAAATCCACCAGAGTGACAGTTCAGATGCACAGGTCAGTCTGTTAGTGGCTGAGCGATAGGAATGCTAATGGGCTAATGGCGACAGCCATGTGAGAGCACCTTGATGGCAAAGAAGGCCCTGAGCAGAGGCCCGTAGAAGGTCAGCTGGGAGCCAGGAGACAGCTCCATCTCCACATGCAGGCAGTCCGGGGGCAGCTCTGTGGGGTCCACTGTAGGGGGCACTCTGCAATCCTCCATCTCGGACCCTGGATGAACAGAGATGTTAATAGAATAGAATTAAATACACAACAAAAGGCTGTTCCTGTTCAGTGCAATACAAGAAAAAAGGAAACACCCTGGGGAGTTACAAAGAAGCAGTCATACAAATAGATACTTGCATTCATATGCAATAAATAATGACAGTCAGCCATAGTTGGTAAGTAGTGATATAAATACTATGAGTGAAAAAGACAGACAAACTGGATTATTAGTGAGAGAGCAATAAAGATACTCCTACTTTCGTGTTATGTGCCCTCGCATTCATGAGCTACAGGTCAATCTTTGTACTACAGTGCTTTTAGGAATCTCATCCATTTAGTAGCAAAGAGCACTCTTTCTAATGGTTAACACGTATTTTTGCTATTGACATTAGCAATGTTCAAAAAAAAGGTAGCCAAGTAGCTAACTAACTAAAAAGTAATTTTAGGCACAGAGACGAGCGATACATTGGTTATCATATCGGTGTTGGACAACATTCGCCAAAACAATATCGGGATAGGTCTGATGTGTCGCTCTTGGCCGATACTGTGGGCCAATATTTTTACCTTATCAGTATTCAAAGTTAGCAGCACCAGAGGTAAAAACGTAACTACTGAAACAGAGATGGAGATGATTGTATTGGACACGCAGCCATTTTCAGCAGGAGGATGACTGATTTTGTCAGCTCATTACCACAAAGCACCGGTAGCTGATATGGTTATTATTCATTATTAAATCTTTCCCGCAAATAGATCTTTCATTTTCAACAGAAAAAAAAACAATATTCCACCAATCGACATCGGTAAGCTCGCCAAGTTTCACTGCCGTCCACCCACCCATTAATGATTTCTGAATTTTTTCAGTGAGGGTTGAATTTAGGTTATCAAAACAACTGAATAGTCAATTAATCGAACCGTGATAGGAATGAAAGATTTCCGATGTATCGAGTCATTCTGTCAATAACTGTAATCAAATTACCTTGTGACCCACGATTTAAAGCCCTGATTCAGAGATTAAAAACAATGGTGCGATACAATTATTTTCCATTTACACACTGCTGGCAGCACAGTACGGGGCACTACTACCCCTAGTCAGCATACAGAAACAACAACAAAAGATAGCAACAATAATAATAGCAATAAAAATAAGCGCCTCATATTACTACAGAGTACTAAACGAGCAAAGCAGAACCTTAATAAAGACCAATAAGGAATTAAATGAGTTTGCCATCTCAGACTCGTTATGCAGAGCGGGGTCTACATTATCTAATTATCAGGACAGTGACGTTCGCAGGGATGGGGCCCAGGCGCGACTGCTTTGCCCACAAGCCCACGCTCTTCTGCGTCATCCACCTCCATAGCGTCCGATGTCACCGTTAGGGATGTAAAACAACAAGGCCTAAATATAAAAGGGCTTTCACCCTAAAGCACCTGTGTCACACCAGCTGTGTGCTAAATATAAGCCCTGCTTAGCTGTACCCATCAAACCTTAAATTAACCCCACCTCACCCCAGTCTGGCCAGCCTGGGCCCCTTCTCAAGAGAAACGCTAAGATCAGGCATCGGCGCCACCCGGCCGCAGCAGTCAGCAGATGGCGTAAATCGCGCGGCTGGTTTAAAGGCCGACGCTGCGACGTGGCGGCGTACCAGGATGGAGGAATCGCAGGGGCAGGGTGCGGCGCTCGTGGGACAGCTTCAACTGGGCCTTCTGTGGGTAGATGGGATGCCAGGTGTAGTCGATGGTGAGCAGGAAGCTGGGCACGGTCCAGCAGTCCACCCAGCTGTCTCTGAGGGAGCACAAGCACAGAGCACCCATGCGGAAGATTGAGGTCAGGGTGAAGGGTGCTCTGCTGGTCAGTGCCCAAACTGCTAACGGGCATCTCACTCATTTAATACCCGAGATGCACCTTTACAGAACGGAGCAGAAAGCGATGCTCCTTTCAGATTCGAGGTATATATCATATACTTATTTGTACAATTAATCAAGCACAAGCCAGTGGTTCATTGCTGCCATATTGAAAATGATTCTTACAAATGTCGGTATAGCACTTAATCAAATGGCCATGGCTCAGCCACACTGTACACGGCCTCCAGTCAGTGGGTAGAGACTTACTCAGGCTGGGTCATGTTCCTCCAGCGGGGCTTGCTGGGCTTGGTGGCTCCCGCCTGTGCGTCGGGAGGCGACCTACACGCCTGGCAGTCCTGGGCCAGGGTGAGGAAGGGGAACTGGCTGGGGTGGCAGTCGGGCAGGCAGAGCCGGAGATCCATGTCGTCTGCCTGTCCCGAGAGCAAAGCCATCAGTCTCATGCCTTCCCACAGCCCACTATAGGGTGGGGGGGGGGGGTTCCATGGAGTCACACCTACTTTCATGGTAAACTTCAGGTTACACGTGGCTGGAACAAATTCGGTGAAGGGCAACATGAAGTCGATGTCAAGGGTCTGTCCACAAGCAGCCAGGTACACTGCGGGGAAAGAGCATTTTGCTTGCCAATATAAGCCTATGGATCAAAGGGTAGGTGGATGGATAGATGGATGGATGGACGTCACAGCCATAATTCTGGAACTGCCCATGCACTTCAGTCCAATTTGACTTGACATTATCCATTATCCATCTTCCATACACACTTTTCCTAAATTAACGAGCTACCTTGAAAGTATTCACTTAACAAGTACTTCAGAATAAAGTCAAATTCCCCACCAAATTACTGAATCATATCAAGCAAACATCTAAAAGTTAAAATACAGGAATCCCAGATAAAAACGTGTATAACCCTCTGACCATTTTCTTGTTGTTTGGTAGAGCAGTCAACCCAGTTGTGCTGATTTGCAGCCCAGATCATCTCAAACTGGTGGAAGTGCAACTTGAACTGCCAGGTGTAGGGGACAAAGGAGTAGATATCTGGAACACTGTCACTCGCCCAGTCCTGGATCAGGTCTGAGGGCGACCAGAGGAGAAGAGACTATTAAAAAACTACATAAAACAGAGGCCTTTTTTGAATTTCAGTCAACATGGCAACCCACAAATTCAATAAACTTCTTAAAAATAATCCATGGCACTAAGCTAACAAAACAAAAGCTAACAAAAGCAATTTTTCAGGTCCTGCAACTTTTCACCCTTCTTCAGTGTATCATTTCCTCCAGGGTGAACCTGCCTCATTTGCCATTTTCATGTGCAAAACAACAGCCCATAAACACCCACAATTTTTTCAGCAACACCGCACCATTGTCTTTAATTAGTCATTTTCAATCAAGTCTTTCTTTTGATACCCGTTTATAACTGTCAAATTAAGGTGTGCCCCTTTTGAGCACATGATGTGCGGTCAGGACAGCCAAAGGGTGACCAGAGTGCTCCAAGCTCACCTGTAAAGAAGTTCTTTTGGGCATAGATGAAGTGGCAAGTGGTTTTGCACACCTCAACTTCACACTGCCACCACTGGGGCATGTTCCACACCCGCGGATAACAGGCATGGATGTGAAACTGAAAAGAAAAGCACGGGTGAGATACAGAAGCCTTGTACGGGCAATTTACATTTTCTTTTGCACAATAACCTTCCTGCTCAGAGCAATAGTGCAATAACACAGCAGTGAGGCAGGCTTTCAGAAAAGGACCTTTTGTCTAAAAAAATAAACAGGAAGCACAAACTAACTAACAAACTAACATTGCAGACCACGTGATTGTTTCAGGACGCTCTGCTCACCACGTCTTGAGCTTTTGGTGCAAGGAAGGCAGGACAGAAGAGCCAAGAGTGTGGGCTCTTCTGTGTCACAATCCAGCTTCACACCCTCCATGTGTAATGTGATCCCCCCCCCCCAGCTCTGAGGCAACTTCTGCTAACGTTCCCGGTGGCACGTCACCAGGCTTTGGACAGAGCGTTACCAAGCCATTCCGCTCGGGATTGACCCTTCTTCACCGGAAACGGCACAATGCTGGGAATTCCGTTTGCTCGATCGCTTTTTCTGCGCCGCAGTTTACACACACCTATTTATTATTAAAAAAAAAGCACTTTCTAATCTCCAAGATAAAAGACTCAATTTACCTACAGAGGAGAGTATCATTGATCACCCATGACCGGGGCCAGTCAACAAGAAGAGACAGAGGTACAGCGCAATCGATCTTTCTTGTCTCAGAGTACTGAGTGAGCGCCGGGGCTGCTCAGGTGTATCTGTGGGGCTCTCATGTTCTCATGTTCATCTGCATGTTCCCACCACGCCCCCCACTCACATCAGAGCGAGGACTCCAGCAACCTGTGCCCACCTATTACTACTATTACAGCACATTTCCTTTGAAAGGGTCCTGGCTATAAATTAGGGTTATCGGAAGTCAAGCATCACGGGCCGTTTCTCTATTACTGCCTACACAGATCAGCTATAAATGGCGAGATCTTTAAGGAGCCCGATATGGCCACACAGCGGCCCGGACAGCCTCGCTAACAGACTCATCCGACAGAACCACCTGAAAGCATGACCTTGAAGCAAAAATGACATGATAACAGACCGTAGGCTGTTAAACTGTAATGGACAGGGAAATTCAGAAGGCAGCATGATGGACAAGTGTCATACTCACAGCCAGCATCTCTGTCTCCAGCAGGGTGCGGTACTGCATGCTGCTCGTAGTGTCTACGTGCAGGAGCTGGCCCTTGATGGAGGTGGTGTAGCCTGGGGGGGGGGGGGGGGAGGGGGG
>JAODKL010000114.1:223360-240284 GCA_026780765.1 Petrocephalus schoutedeni
AAATGCTGACACGATCACCACAAAGGCATCAGTGGAAGGATACTGCTTTATCACTGCAGAACACATAAGCGTTGGGCCCCATGGCACTTCTCAAGTGGCATTAGATGGTTGCATGAGGTTTACTCACAGTACTGATATTAACTTTGATGACAGGGATGAGAGATCTCCAAGAGGATGCAGGGTCCTGCGATTCACTGTTAATATTAACCCTGGAAAAACAACAGAAGATGTATATGACATAAGATAAACACACTTCTCCGGCCCTTTTCAGGAGTTTCCAAATCAGGTATTTCGTAATGCGTCTTCTACATTCTGCCTTCTGGTCATGCTTATTTCCTTGATTTGCACAAGGGTAAAATTTGCCTCTGTCAGCACGGGGGTTCTAACTTCTTACCACTGTGTTTCTCAACCGGGTCCCCTGGGACTCCCAGCTGGTCCACATTTCTGCTCCCTCCCATCTCCCAGAGCATCAGGTAGGACCGGGTTGAGAAACACTAACCTCATGGATGCACAATACTGTATTTTTGCAGATATTCGATATTCCAATGTTTTGCCACTAATTTTGCCCAATGCTAATATATAAATATTTTTTTCCCCATTTCATTGCAGTGAAGTCTGTCCTGTACTACAAAGAATCTATTACTCTTATCGCTACGGCCTACTTGTTGTAAATACAGATCTAAAACCAGCAATATTTGATTCTATTCTTGATTCTACTATATCATTTTACAAATGTACACATTCACTCATAAAAATAGGGAAATTATTTGGACTTGGAGAAGATGTAAATTATATGCCCGTGCCATATTTTATTTACATAAAATATTACCAGTGAAACTGTAACAGTAAAACTAAGCCAGGTTTTTTTCTTTCATACCGTTCAGAGAATCATTGTGCTGTTCAGGATGACTTAAGATGACACGTAATTAAATTGGTAGTGTTAAATAGCTAGCAAATAGCTAGCCTTTTATCTACTTCAGGTACAATACTTCTATATAGCAAACAGGCTGTAGCTCGTTGCTGGCACTCATAATGCACACGCACCTGTGGCAACCCTGAATATTTAACACGTCACCTTATGGGCCAGGTAAATCTGCAGCATTTTTTTTCCATATCTGCCAATAACGACCTTTTCAGCTTTTATCGGCCGATACCGACGTTGTGCCGATATCATCGCACATCCATAACCATCCTACCTGTTCAGCGTGTTTTCCCTGCCCTCTTTCCTGTCATCTTCATCGTTCCTAGGAGGAACGAGCGTCGGCTCCAGCCCAAAGGTTTCCTGCAGCTGGGCGTAAAGGGCTGTGCGGTTGTATGCGTGAAACTCGAACCCATTGAGAGTGATGTATAATCGAGTTTCAGCACGGGGATCTAAATAATGAGACATTAGCTCAGTTCATCAGCACTGTAGAAAACACTCTGCAATGCAGCAATTTTCACTCTGACATTGGGTTCTTGGGATTAACTAAACATTGTTTCCGAAGTTGGAACAAAGCTATGGTTTCATCTATCACTGTTAATGTATAGCAACAAAATCATAAAATGTACCAGTACAATGTAATGAAATTATGCCTTCCTGTTTACACAAGTACAGGTACATAGAAAAACTTTATCTTTTTTAGGCATACACACAGATATTTATACCACTGGGTGCGATGCTTGGGGTCTGAGTATTAGATCAGTCAATTATCTGGCACACTGGGATCAAAACTACAAACTTGTTGTACGGGGTTAAGGGCCTTGCTCAAGGGCCCATCAGTGATGTAAATGTTCTGCCAACCACAGGATTCAAACCGCCGACCTTCCGGTCACAAGCACAGAGACCTAACCTGATAACCTACTTTAAGTACAACCAGCATTGCAATAGTAATGCAGCATGAAAGACAAATAAGCTAAACATGAATTCAATTAACCAATTAATCGCTGGATGCCAAGCTCCATTTTGGGCTGGGGTTCCACTAGGTGTCACAAGTAAGCATGTATAAGAATTTTGAGTTACAAATAATCATCATTTATCCAGTAACCACACCTGTATAGTATATACATAACAATTAATTACTGTATTGACCAATAGTCATAATTAAAATACTGCTATGCTGCCTCATATCGCCAAATATTAAAACACAAATACAACATAAGTAAGTGAGAGTTAGGATGTTTTACAGAAATTTTGAAAACTCAACAACAAATTAAAAAATTGTGGAATGCTATTAAACTGACAATAAAATAAAGTATAGCCAGTGTTCAAACTTACCATGTTGCTTTTGCTTGGGGTTGTACATTTTCCACCACCGGAAAATAAGTAATCCATCCAGAATCCTACAACGGACAATAGAGGTTATCAATTTATTGATAGCGAAACATGCCAATTTGCTACACCCCTGCAGGCGATAAACCTTTTGCCTGGATGCTAGAAACTAAAAGCTCAATTCTCAAAATATTCTTCAATAACCAGAGGGGCATAACAAACGTGTCAGCACAGCAGAATGACTGTACTTCTGATTTCTGTTTAAATCCTATATCCTTTATCGCTCACACAAACTATTTTATTTATTTATTCATTTATTTATAGTACAAGCCAGGCTGTCCCTTTGAAATATCACGAGTGCTTCATGGTACCCAGGAATCTGTTACTTGTTTACAGTATAAATTACACTAGCTGCAGAAAAGCTAAGTGGTACTCATGCAAGCAGACTGTTTGGCCTTGTTACTGCCACAGTCACACCATAGCATGAAAATCTCAGGAGCCACGCTTTTGCACCATCCCCAGGCCCGAGCACAATCCACCTGGATGGGGCCTGGCGGCACTTACCGGATGGACATGTCCTTGTTGATGTAGTACACGTCACGGAACATAACCTTTCCTGACAGCACAGAGAAGGAGAAAGATCCTGTTGCAAAGTAGAAAAGGTCAGTCTATCCTGGAGTTCCACACATAGCTTTCAAAACAAATCTAAATGTTAAATTATCCTAATATCATTTGTGATGTGTTTTTAAAAATGGGCATTATGCCATGATAAAAAAAACTGAAAATAATGTATAACAGAAGATTAATGGAAGGTAAACACAGCAAGACCCCAGTTTCCCAATAAACGGTGGGCAAAGAGAAATTTCATACATCATACTACTATCTGTCAATGTAACAGATTACGAACTAGGCCTCTCTAGTTCGTAACTATATACTACAGTTTAACCAAACTTTCTGATCGCCAAATTCCATCTCTGGCTACTCACCAATGTGGATATACCCATTTTTGTAGAGTCGATTGATGATCAGGGTCAAAATGAGTCCAATGTTGCGGGAGTTGTAGTAAGTCAGATATATGATCCACCCACAGGACAGTACAGTTGCTGGGAGACAATAGTCATTAATTATTATGCTTGTGATATCTGGTAAAGAAGAAGAGGCTACGAACACCCTCGCTAGCATCAGATAACGGTGTGGTAACACTGCAGAGTAGACATGGCTGGGGGGCGGTGGGGGGCGCATGCATGTTGTCTACAACATGATGCCCGGTACACAAAATTTCAGGGGCTGCCTTCAAACGAAGAGGGACTTTTTGGGCCTTCTTACATACAGGGAAGGAACTAGAGCTGAAGGGGGGCAAAAAGGACAAATTCCAGTTACTCTGGCAAGCACACTGCTTTGGTAGATACATAGTAACTGCACTGTAAATCTAACCAACCATGACGATGGCCTATCGCACCAAACAGTGAGCAGCTGCAGCAGGAGTGAAAGTGAAAAGAAATAGCTGTACTGCCTGACCACCACATCCTGGGTGAAGAGGGTCTAGGAGCCCAGCTCTGAGAACTACAGGGACCTGGTGCTGTCAGACAAATAGTTTACCTTATACAGGACAGCTATTACAGCAGTAACTAGTAAGTGAATTAGGTTTTACAGTCAAGTGCACTGCTTTGCCAGCAAGCTTTGCAACAGGAAACATGATGTTTACACCCTGCATGTTCACCCACAACACTGACCTACAAGCAACCACACAAGCGTGGAGTTGTGCTCTGAGAGGTAGGAGTCCAAATCATCCAGGTTCAGGAAGGTGGAATCGTTGGTCTCCATCTCTACCCTCTGCTGGCGCCAGGACAGGCACTAAAACAGAAGAGAGAGCTCATACACATCTACACAACCTTAAAATCTTTTGTTTCGATATATGATGTAGGTGCACCTTCATAAACACTTGACATTGTGTTTACCAGGCTCCTCAGGCTTAAACACAGCCAGACATTAGCCAGGGGTTAGTGATAACCTCATTTGCACTAAAGAGGAGGCGGACGGCAGGAGGAATGATTGCATCTGCTCCTCCTCTGCCCCATCAAATTACTGCTGCCCACAAACCCGAGGAGTATTATTTCAATTCAGACTGCCACCCATGTGGCAGCTTTGGGCATCCACGATGAGAATCGACGGCTTGGGTCAGGAGGTTAGTGGCTGTCAGAAGCAACCATAATGCTAATATCATCAAGAACCTTAACTGCAAATTAAGCAATCTCTGAAATCCCATGACAATAACCAGAAACCCACTCACTGAGCTAATTGTCTGAAACTGTCATTGACATTTTTGGGCATGACCTTTTTTCAGAGGTTTTTAATTAAAGAAAATGATGCTTAATTTGCCATTTGCACAAGTTTGAGTACAGGTTCATTGTACATTGTACATATCCCATCAGGCTCTCCTTCGAGACATATGTACACATATGCAGTTGAGAGTGAAGCTTATGGTCTGAGCTCACGGTCAGATATTCCCCTGGCACCCCTGGAGCATTTCGGGGGGTTAAGAGCCTTGATCAAGGGCCCAATAGAGATGTGACTATTTTGCCAAGGCTCAGACTGGTGACCTTCCGATCACAGGCACAAAGGCCAAACCCAGAACAAGGGTTAAGAAAACCCATTACTTATTCATGGTGCCCCGTTAACTATGAAGCAGCAGGTCCATGGCCCAAATGACTGGAAGTTCGACACTCAATAATTGGTGAAAAACGTATCCAGCAAGGTGTAGAAAGGCTGAAAAACGGAGCGACCAATATGATGTAACAATCTCAACAGACACTGGGAATACCATGAGAGCACTCAACAGGCACTAGGAATACCATGAAAGCACTCAACAGGCACTAGGAATACCATGAGAGCACTCAACAGGCACTAGGAATACCATGAGAGCACTCAACAGGCACTAGGAATACCATGAGAGCACTCAACACGCACTTGAGGCCCAGACCACCATGGCTGATGGTTTGCTGCTGTGTCTAGCATGATCAGAGCGTGGCTGCATGACAAACAAGCAGCGATCAACAACCCTGAGTGCCAGTGAGTGGCTGAAACATAGTTTGCTCTCACACTTGGCCTTGTGGCTTCAGAGAAAGGGAAACCTGGAGCATCCCATATAAATGACCCATTCTGACTGCATTACTTTTGCAGGAGAACCAGTAGAACATATACCTGTACCCTTTCCACTCTTTTACCTGGTGTATATGGTACACGTCAGCAAAGTCACTGATCACCAAAGTTTCAGGGAGCTTCAACACAGACCACCTAAGTCTCCAGTGTTGTCCAAGATGAGCAGCTACTCTTGTAAAATCACAAGAAAGCAACAATTAACATCACATAAGCCTGGCTAAACAATTTAAAAAATTCAGAATATGACTTTGTAAAAGAAAGAACAGTTGCCAGAAAATGTGGGAATCCTTTTAATTTGATTGACAGAGGAAATGCATCAGCAGGAAATGAGTAGGAAGCTATAGATAAAGCCAGGGAAAGCTGCTTCCTCTCATCACCCAAGCACAATAAATAGACTTAACATTTTCTTCTACATTGTATTAATGGGTCATATTCGGAAGTCTCAAACTTTCTTAGTAAATGAAGGGCAGAATTCTAAAAATAGCTCCTCATTCTTTCACTTCACCTCAGCTGCATACTTCCCAAATGCGTGATCTTGGGGCGATATGAACAGCTTCATTAATTTGACATGTAAGCACTTGCGGTGACAGTCAAAACTATGTAGCCATCCATCCAACAATTTGTTTAGAGGGTTATCTCTAATGCCATCAAACCTGCCTGGCTAGAGAAAGGGCCTTCAATGACACTCAGGACACTTAGCACTCAACTAGCTAATGCTTCGAAATTAAAGTTAAGGGCCTGTCATTCCTTACTCTGAGTAATGATGTGCTTATATTCAGAAGTGCTTTTCAATGTGACGCACTGCCAGCAGTAAGGAAAATATTGTTCTTGAAATGTCCCTATAAAGGAAGGAAAGTTGGCATAAAGCGCTTTTCTTCTTTTTAACATTTGATTCTTCGTTTTAACATTACAGGTAAATATGAATTACCTTAATCACCGCTTCCGTTTTCCCAGCCTAAATTTTCCATTCCATTTACTTCACTACTCATGTGGCTAATTATATACACTGATGTCAAAGACTTAACTGGATGCCTGTCATTTTACCAGTAAATAGCCTTTTCCAATGAACTTTGTATTATTACAATTAAGCATAGACGACTAACATAAAAATTTCTTTCACCCATAAGAGCCTGGAGAACATCTCAGGCAGCACAAGGGCACGAGGCAGGAGTTCACCCTGAATGGGATGCCATTCCATCACAGAACACAAACATCCTCTCACACAAACACTACAGGCAATTAAAGATGCCATTTCACCCAACAACAAGCCATTGGACTGGAGGAGGAAACAAGAATCTGCTTCGTAACGCAACAGTAAGCCCATTTATCTACATTGTACTAGAAGTGTGTGGTGCATAGCTTGAGCAAGGCCCTTAACCTCAATAGCTCCAAGGACCGACTGACTCAGCTTTCTGTAGGTCAATTTGCATCTGATAAATAAATGAATTGTGAGCTTACATAATTACAGAACGTACCCAGTCGCAATCTAACTGGACGACCGCTGTTCACTTCACACTGTTCCACATTTTTAAAGCCCCACTGCAGACAAAACTGCCAGCCTTCTGGACTCTCTGAATCAACTTCAGTTCTTGCCAATAGGTGGAATAGTGAGAGTTAACGAGCATCTAGGTCAACCTTCAGTAACTATAGCTGCCCTGAACACCTAGCATCAGATATCGTAGCGTCACCTACACACACACACACACAAACACACACAAACACACACAAACACACACAAACACACACCTTTTCTGGTAACCAAACAGATTCTCTGTGCATGATGTCCATTTTCGATTTTATTTATATGCAAAGGTACTCGTTTGTTTCCAGTCTTTTTTACAAGGTAAATAGAGTTTTTAAAGAAGGATAACTTCTGGCAGATGGTGTGATTACACGTTCAGAATGAGCTAGTGATAATCCAAGCAACTTAGTAGCCATAAATTTAGCACTGATCTTTGGCACTTCTTCATAACACAGAAAAAAACAAAGTCTAAACACCATTTCATTCATTCACCTATAAAACCCTCAAAAATTTGACACCCACAATGAGATAAAAATCATTAATCTCTACAAAATCGTCAAAAAAATTCTTCATACTTACATATGAACAGGCTATGCTGTGAATCAGTGTTTTGGTATAAAATTAGACCCTGGGCTACTACAAATGAAGGCAATTTCATGGGCTTCCTTATAACCAAACAAAGGCACTGTACGCACAACACATTCATGCATGCAGCAACAAAGAAACCACCACAATTATTTCCAAGACAATATGCAATGTTCATATACTGTACAGCTGGAAGGTCACACTAGAAACTGACTCCTTGTTCTGGCACCACGAGATACTCAGAGCTTCACTTTGAGAAGTACAACTAGATCTTCCTATTAGGTCTACTATTTCAACAGGCTTCTAAAAATTGACTCACTGAAAACAGGAGGGCAAAACCTAAAAACAGAAGTTGCACGCTTTACTACCTCAGACTTCAATGGGGAACACAAGGTGCCGTGCAGATTTGACCAGCAGCTCCCAAATCAAGGAACTGTGACAGCACCAGCTTTCACTATTTAAACTACCATCCGAGCACATCAAGCACAAACCAGATTCAGTTTCTACAAAAACATACTGAAACCCAGTAGCATTGCAGGCTGAAGCATCTCCCTTTTATTAGCAATGCAAAACCCATTATCTCAACCCCTAAAGTCAGGCACAGCGATTTGTACATATCCACAATAGTTTCTTGCCCGATTTATCCAAATAAAGTTAACTGTTGTCCGAAGCACAATTCAATTGCACAAGACACTCTGCAATCTATACCATATAAACTATTACCGAAACCAGTCACAATGTTTAAACAAAACATCCTAAACACAATTGAAAGTCTATTTACACAGTCCTTTACTCCTTAATGTCCAAACTGTGAGGGCTGCAGTGTGATTATTTTAACTTCAAATGCCCTTCCTTCAGTAAATATGATGGCACAGACCAAGTCATAAATCTCAGAATGAAATGTTGTACTATAAAAGGTCCACATACTACTGTGTGTTCGACTGGTGCAGTCATACATCTCGGCTTTTCAAAGAGAATAGAAAGAAGTAAAAAAGTACAAAAATAGGTCAGTACTGGGTTGACAACTGAAACTGTATTTACTTACGGAGCATTTTTAAACCCTTTGCTTTTAAATCTCCAACTTATGGATCACTTCTGTCTCCTATATGCACAGCTGCATACAGAGAACTGCATGTATTACAGACAGGTCAAGTACATCCCACCATATATTTAATTGATCAGATGCTTCTATACAAAACATGTTGTGAAAGTGCCTACAATGACACAGTTCTGAAGACAGGTTTAGACTGTTTCTGGAGCACTTAGGGGTTAAGAACCTTACTCAAGGGTCCAGCAGTGAAATCACTGTGCTGACCCTGGCATTAGAACCAGTGACATTCTGGTCACAGGTACAGCATCCTAACCCACTGTGCTGACCCTGGCATTAGAACCAGTGACATTCCAGTCACAGGTACAGCATCCTAACCCAGTGCTGATCCTGGCATTAGAACCAGTGACATTCTGGTCACAGGGACAGCATCCTAACCCACTGAGCCACACACTGACCTGAATATAACAAATCTTAGTCTTGAAAAAGCAAAACAATTGTGTTTGATCTGTTACAGTCAGCAGTCCTTCAACTTAGTGTCCTATGAATTTGGAGAATCTGTGTTATGCTGTCAGTAGGCCAAGGTCTTAGACTGGGTTATGTAGGTTAACGGGTTGGAAGGAAGCTTTGCGTGACCTGTTATGTTAGTAACTGCCCAGAACTGCTCTTTCCACTATCTGTCTCAACAACTTCAGGCTATAAACCACATTTGAATGCTCTCATTACATGGTGGCGACACAGTTTAAAAGTGCAGCAAAGATAAATAAAGTAGGGAAGAGACAAGGAAAGCTCATCCAATTGCCATATTCATTCAGAATACCATTACAGAGACTAAGCTAAGAGAGCTACATATAAAAGACTACATATAAATCAAATAGATTACTATGCATAATTTGTATATATATTTTAAGAAGATAACTAAAGGATTATAAAAGGTTACAGATACTAAAGAAATTATAACTCAAAAGAAGAAGAAGCAGGAGAAAAACCTAAAATCTTACAAAGCAAAAGATATATATAAGGTATTTACACAGCAGACCAGTGTGTAGCACTGTTGCCGCATGACCCCACAGCAGCCCTTTGCCTGAGATAGGATTGCAGGGGAGGCCCAGAACCTGACCAGGAGAAGCAGCTGTACAACGTACAGAAACACATATTTCAGTAGAAACACCACGCTGATCAAAGACAGCCAACAATTAAACAAGGCAAAAGGACTGGGATTGTTATCAGATACGTCCCATTTAGTTCCACCTCATCTTAAGAGCACAACAGTGACAGGTATAAATGATCACTTAGCAGGCAGCCTTTAAACAGAAACAGTTGTTTAAAAGAGACACTCTAAACAGCAGATTACCCAGTTATACACAAAGGTATTTCACAACCAGTAGTCTATTTAGTCAAATAATGGTCTGTTGTTTCAGCAAAACTTTAAGATAAGAGACAAAGGTAAAGAATCAAAGCTTCAAGAGCGGAAACATACTGAAAGGACAAATCATATAACCTTAGCTTCAGCGGCTAATTATTAAATACATGAACTCCCTCTCCTAATTCATCCACTTCCACCATTCCCACAATCACACATACAACATAAATACATAAATGACTTTTCCGTGTTCAACATAAAGTGAAAACTTATAGAATGATTTGGAATATAATAGAAGATGACAAATGGCATACATTTCCACCACTGCCCGTATTACCAGTAAATAATTAGGCCGCAACGAAGCCTGAGAGCAGCTTCATGCACCAGCCAAGCAGCATTCTTTCTAGGAAACTGCTGTTATTGTTGTCACATGGCACTGTGGCTCTGCTGGTGGCCTTACAAATTGCAGGAACTTCCAGGAATGCTAGTTCAAATCTAGCCCCAGCTGGGTATGTGCAGACTATTTGTTATTGCACACGTTTCACCCTTGTGCACCAGGTTATTCATACAATAGGAAACGTTGCGGAACTGAACCAATTGCCCATAGAATGTGCATAGGGTGCAGCCTGCTTTAAACATAAAAGTGTATATTTAAAATTCATAAACATTGCAGAAAATGTCTATCAGCAGTAGTCAACCACGAACAAGTCTTGTCTTGGTATCTGAATGAAGCATTTAGGCACCTTGGTCAAGGATTAAAAAAATTTAATAAATCAGGCGTCCTCAAGGGAATTTAACCGGGCCGCTTTTTGTTACAAGCCTGTCCTTAAACGTTACGCTGCCCCTCTGCTCATGTGAAGCGTTAACATGTCCTTCAGAAAGTCGACTGCAAGGTTAATGCAGCTCACTGTGCCATTCATCTGTCCTCACTGGCTCATTGTAGGATATGCTAACATACATGTCTATAAAGATACATGACTCCTCAGCTGTGGTACAGAAACCGAACACTTACAGAGTTGCTATTCTATCACTTCCCAGAAACACTTCATAAATTCAACAGTTGTGCATAAAACTGTGAGGAAAAACGATTTCTTGAGAAGAGGGGAAAACAGGCGTACTTTTATGTGCAGGCAGCCAGACAAATAACAGGAAGTTGACAACATGTACAAACACGTTACTAAATTCATCTATAAGGTGAGGTTTAAGATGATGATTATGGAGGGACAGCACAACAAATCTTCAAAAAGCTTAAAAAAAATAAGATACATAAAATATGCCTTCCTCACAAATACGATTACGTTTCGCATAAGAAATCACTATGTTAGAATGGATGTTAGTAGTAGGCACGCCTTACTATTCCTGGGACAGGGCACCTGAAAGAGCTGTTAAACATGCAAAGAGAGTCTAACTTCCTCAAAAATCTGTGACATGTGTGACACTGCATTCAGCTCCGGGAAGCTACATATAGGCGCCTCACACCTGCCGACAACCACCTGGGTGGAGAGGTAATGAACTGGTTCCTTTTAAAAAACATCACGACTATAACAGGAAAAAAAGGACAATATCATTACCATTGAACGGACATTCGGTTTAACGTGAACGCAACTTTACATGGAAATTAGACTTTTAATGCCGGTCATAGCTCGCCTGCGTTGAATGTAATGAAAGAATGTGGTTTCAGGTCAGTCCCACTGACAAAAATCACTAGAGCGCGCACAGCCATACGTCTGACATGTAGAAATAATATATAATAATAACGAGAAGTGAAGTTTCTGCTCTGGAATTAGGAAGCATGTCGCGTTTATCCCAATAGGAAGGTGACAGCTAATCCAGCATTACAGCATTATGGCTCCGCGGGCAGTCGGGACCGGGACACACTCGGCTCGTCCTGGCGGTGAGCCCCCTCAGGCTTCGCCGGGACGCCGGTTAGCAAGCGGAGCCGCGAACCGCCGGCCTGAGGTAAAAGTTACCCAAGCGAAGGCCGCACCCCGGGGCTGCGAGAGTCCGAGCCGCGACGCCGGCACGGCGCCCAGAAGTGTGTGTGAAACTTACCTCCTCGTATAAAGGAAGTTATTCCGTCTCATCGTCCCCCAGAACTGCCGGGGCGGGGGGGGGGGGGTTACCCCTTTGTCAGTCTAACGGGCGACATCGGAACCCCCCTCGGGAACTGCCAGGCGTCGCTACCGAGGACGTTCACTATTTACACCTCTCCGGTCCGAGTGGCAAGTCGCTGCGCCGATTGGCGTCGGACCAATCGGAAGACGCGAGGGTTCGGGGAAGCGGCCAATCGGTGTGCGGATCGACGGAGCGACGTCGGCGAACGACGTCGACTTCGGTTGCAGCCAATGAGAAATGAATGGATACGTTTCCCTGTAGCCAATCGCGCGTCGATGTTGTGTTCGCGAAGGAAGCGTTTGGCTCGAGTGTCAAGAAGCGCAGCGGGAGCTGTCTGAAATTTTAGTAACGATCCGTGTCAGAGGAGCAAGTTTGTACTGCCAAGTAACTGTACATATTTTGTCATGTGCATATTTTTTCCTAATAAGCTTTATGAATTTTATATATTTCCTAGAAAAATGTATAGTTTATCAGTATACGTTTTTAGATTTAATTTTGTTTTGAGTTGTGAACTGTGGTATTCACGTGACCAAATATTAAACCAATCGTCCGTCACAGCCACGTACATTTCAGTGTAACTTCACACCTCAGATGTCTTCTTGCACTTATGCCATCTATTTAGTCTGTTATGACTGTGCTGGTGTAGTTTCTGTTGTTGGAAGGTCGTATTTGGAGAAATACGCCTCGGTGCGTCCTGTGCGTGACGTTGTGCGCAGCTGTCATTAATCGTAAGATTAATGTGGCACTTTCGTGCGGTTCCGTTTCTTAGCTGTCGATCTGTTTTAGTTTTGGAATGCATATCTCAGTGGCCGGAATAAAACGCTAACGGACGGTAGCTGCCTCTAGGAGATTTTGATCGGCGTCGTTGTTGCATGATTGTCTTGGTGGCGCTGAATCGAACAATGAATACAATCAAAAGCTGCTTCCTTCTCTCGTACAGTTGATGACAGCTATCCATCGGGATCCCCCTTCCTTAATGGTAATTTTGGCGAAACACGACGTTGCCAACTCACATGCATCTGGTGTGACACTCACGCTTTCGGTCTGTCAGGCAAGAAATCTCACAGCAAATCTATATCATTACATTATAAACCTACAATTAGCTGCATCAAAAGCATCTGGGCAGTCTGCAAAACCCACAGACTAGGTACAAGGTAATAAAACTGTTACATGGAAATGCGTGTGCATGCGCGTGCAGACTCGTCTCAAACTGAAAATCTCACCCAGCCAGCTGAGCAAAGCTGGCAACTCTGAAAACGAGTCATGGTAGTTTCACCCGATAATGACACTGCAGATGTTATTTCCATTGAAAGCGAACTCTGCCATGCCAGGCAGCCTTGCTGCTAGTACTTCAAACATTCCCTTTAATCTCGGCTTCACAGACCTCCAACAGGGAACGGCTTTGAGAAAAGTCAAAGTTTAGTTTGAAATGCCCTTAGATTGATGCACACGTTAAGCACACTCTCGGAAAAATAAGTGTACTAGTTTGTGCCTTTGCTTGTCACTGGGGCTGTACCCTCAAGGGTCTGCCAGTTGTACCATTAGAAAGAAATAGGGTCCAAGCATCATTAATGTACTGCCAATGGTATGTTCCTCATGGTTTGATTCTGTACCTTAAAAGGAACAATTACCTACAGCTAAGGGTACAATTGGCAGACCTTTGAGGGTACAGCCCCAGTGACAAGCAAAGGTACAAATTGGTTCAATTTTTTCTGCCAGTGTAGGGCCGTGCAAGAACTTTTAGAGAGCCAGGGGGTGTTCCACGAGGCAGGATTTCTCAGTTGGCAGGGTTAAAGCAGGAAGCCGTGATTTTTCAATAAGAGTTGAGGTTACGAGTATTTCTATTGGACAATTAATTATAACTTAAATTAACCCAGGCAACTGAGAAACCCTGCCTTGTGAAATCCACCCCCCAAGTGTTTGACTGGGGGTTGAGTAACTAAGGGATACATTTAGCGTGATCTTCTGTGATCAGAAAGGAGCACTTAGAACTCAGAACCTTAAAAGCAAGACACTTTCAGTCGTTTGGGTGAAAGGGGCAGGTACTCCGGAGAGAGTCTCGGACTCAAATCCCAGCGAGCAGGTATACGTTGTAACTGTTCCCTCTATGTTGTTTTGGATAAAAGTGGTGGATGGATGAGTAATATGCTTCTGTGCCTGGAGTCCTGATCTACTGAGCTTGAACTGTCAAGCGTGTGGATCTAAATAGAACATACATCCCTACTGATCTCTTTACCACACAGCTGATTTACTAACCCAAGCCCAATCTTCGGATCTTATTTACGTGCCACATTAATTTTTACTTCTTCTCATCAAGTATTTCCTGATCTTTTCATGCTGATTTTTAAATTTTGCTTAACATTAGCTGCTGTTTCATCAATCCCCGGTGTCATTTCAATTTAGCCTCTGTCGGCTTGTTATCCAGTAATCCATCGAACACACGGAACCTCGAACCCCGGTCCCAGATGTGAGAGCAAACACGCTAACCACTGGATAACTATGCCGCCCCCAAGGCTGAAGTTAATAGTTATATTAATCTATAATTTATTGGGGGAAACTGCTATTGTCTTATGCAGGATGAGAGTCATTGCTAAGTGTCTACATCAGAGATTGCATGTGTATTACAAAAATGAGTAGAGAGAATGAATAATAATATCTAATGAGTTCACACTGGAGTGATATTATATGTGCAATATTAAAGCAATATATTCATACTAATGGTTCCTCAGTTGTTTGCACAGTACGACATGATTGAGAATAATTAATTAATTAATTAATTACGTAATTCTGCTGGACTCTGACTTTTCCATGCAGTCAACTGATATCATGGAGTACTATAAAAAACAGGAAGTCAGTAGAGATGGATCAGTCTCAAATCACTTTTTCTTGTGCTAAACATGAGGCCAGCTCCAGTGGAATATGTTGGTCATACAGGGATTAATTTTATACACAAGGACTGCTTTATATAGATAAACAGTCAATAATGGTATATAGAAGTCAAACGTAATAGGTAAATGAACAAAATTTTTACTTTGGACTCCTTAAACACTTTTGGGTACAGAGGGAGGTTTAAAATATTGATTAAATTATGCACTTCAATTATAGAAACCTGAGGATAGCAGTATCGCATTTACGATTTTTCTGTCCTGAGAACAATAATATGCTATAAAGAATGAAATAAGCTTTGGTAGTGACTGAATAAATGAGATGGATATAAGTGGCAGAAATTAGCTTCCTCTGCAGGGTGTCTGCGGGTCAGTCTTAGAGACCTTGGACATTCAGGATGAGCTCAAAGTAGAACTACTGCCCCTGCACATGGAATGGAGCCAGCTGAGGTGGTTCGGGAACGGTACATGGCAACCGGGCCAAGTGTGAGTATGCATTAAGATGCCTCCTGGGTGCCTCCCTGGCGAGATGCTTTGGGAGTATCCAACTCTGAGGAGGCCCCGGGGCAGGCCCAGGAGCCACTGGAGAGGTTATATCTCTCAGCTGGCCTGGGAACACCTCGGTATCCCTCTGGAGCAGGGGTAGGGAACCTGATCCATGGAGAGCCTGTGTGGGTGCGGAATTTTGGGATGACCTCTCGATCAGCCAATAAGAGTGGGTCTCCAAGACCGGAGCTGAGAACCAATGCTTTATTATTGGCTGATTGAGAGGTCATCCCAAAAACCTGCACCCACACCGGCTCTCCATGGATCAGGTTCCCTACCCCTGCTCTGGAGGAACTGGAGGAGGGGACTGAGGAGAGGGAGGTCAGGGCATCTGCTGCCTCCAAGACCAGGACCCAGATAAGAGGCGGAGAACTGAAGGAAAATAAGCTTTTGTGAAAAAGTAGGCCCTCATGTAACGGTATACTGACAATGCTTACTTCCAAATTGTTTGTTTTTGTGGAGCAATCTACAGTCCCGCCTCCCCAGTTGCTTACAAGTTCACTCCTGAGTGTTATTGGTATAACAGGCCCATGCATGGTGATTTACCTGTCGGAAGTAAAATGGCCATGACTATGTGTTGCTGGATCATCAATAGGCACTGCACAGGGCAATCTTTGCAGAGAGATTGCAATGCATGAAATGTTAATGATGCTTCATGGGGATGCAATGTGTTTAAATTCCTGTGAACAGATAGCAAAACCCATGACAGAAGCAAAAAAAAAACCCTTGCATTCATTGATAAGTCTTTGAATTATCAGTACTCCTGGCATGCTGCTTCATACAATCTCAGTGTTACAAATTAGAAATACCCCAAAATTAGAAAGGCGTCAGCCTGTAGGAAGTGTTTTGGGTGAGTCATTCCCTTGGAAGACTTCTCGTTAGTCACGTCCCCCAATTTCCCTGGAGTAGAGAATTATAGTCATGGAGAATAATATCAGGATGTGGTTGCAGAATAATTAAACAACTATCCAATTTTATTAAGATATTTTGAAACCAGAAAAGGAGGCACTCAATGAAAGCCAGGTCAATCGGCATTAGACTTTGAATGCCCATTGGTGGAAAACAGATAATGGTTGGCTTTTTGGCCAACAGACAATAAACCATTCGCCAGTATATTATGATATTTTTCCTGCTGAAAATTGTTCTTTATTATTGCAGAGTATATGCAGTTCTGTACGTGGTGCAGAGCCAGACGCCTCCGCAAAACCAGCTGCAAAGGGACTCAACCCCTTTTTCTTATGAGCCAAGAACAGACATTGCATTCTTTAGGCCACACAGCCAACCCGACTTTGCTTCTACTTCTTAGGGATTTGAATATATTACAGTGAACAGATAGAAGTCCAGGGAGCTGTTTTAAGCCATTTGCATAAATGTATTTCCCAAGCAAACAGAACAATTATAATGATTCCTTTGAGTCCCCTATTCATGTAATCATCAGACAGGCAATACATTT
>JAODKL010000114.1:240384-268037 GCA_026780765.1 Petrocephalus schoutedeni
ACTAACTGTCCTAGCAGTGCACTTCACACCACTTAATGTTTCCCATTCCTTATGAAAGTCATGTCATCCTCCGATTCGTGAGGCTCTGCTGGATAAGTTGACGGTCATCTCTGGCATTAGAAAGTCGCTTCCGCCCATTACCTGGCTGGTTTCTGTTCATTCCCAGGCCACTGCTGTTTTAGAAACGCTGAACCTGGAAGCAACCTGCCGCTCATGTAGCCTTCTGCCAGCAGAACCAGGATTAAAAATGCAGATTTTATTTTTTTTAATTGTGCTGTGGTCTCTTAATTTTTTTCCAGGGCTTATATGTTTGGATTAAGTTATTCTGTCCCATTACATCTGTAACATTTGGTGAGTGTGGCATGGTAAGGAAGGAGCTTTATGCGGGGTACTGCGGAGAGAGATTTTTGGCTGCTATTTTCAGCAACCTTCAGCTTCAACTTAAGCTTTCCTGCCTTTCAGTGTGTGGTATTTATGCACAACATGCATCATATGCTGAAACATTTTAGCCAAACCTCTTCATGGGAATGGTGAGCCATTGCTTAGATGGTTATGGCTGCAAGGAAACCAGTTCTCATGTATCGCAGTCTGGCTCTGCAATAAAAACCAAAAGTAATGTTAGATTTATATTCAAAAGTCACAGGCACTTTTAATCACATGGAGAGATGTCCACTGATCATCTGGACTAATAACTATGGGCTGTATTCTACCATGTGCTTAAATCACAAAAGTGTAGAGATGATAGCGTTCCTATCTGCTGCGGACTAACCTCCAAACAACAGAACCGCGTTTTTCTGAGCATTTAGTGCTAAAAATGGATTTTTATCCCTCATCCAGGTGAGACTGTCACTCAGCCAGGTTTTTACTTCATAAAATCAATTAGCCAAAGTAGCAATGGACAGGGTGTCATTTATGGAACTCCAAAATGTTCAAAATTAAATAAATAAATAAAATAAAATTAAATAAATAACTATGAATAAATAAGAGATGGACATATGACAATGAAATTGTGAAATAAATGAACACATTTTGAAATACAGCTTATTATTGTGAAATATATTGCATTCTGCTATATAAATTTACTTACTATTGTGAAATATTATTTCATGGTCATTATTTTTCCCAATAACAGAGATTATTGCAGAGGCCTTTTATTTAATTCCAGCAGTTTTTATTCCAAAATGTCCTTGTTTCAAAGTCAGCTTTTATTTCAAAATGGCGTTTTTCCCGTTGGCCTATTTATTTCATAATGCGACTTATCAGCAAAATGACTTCGTCTGTCAATCACTGCCAGTGCTTGTACCTGCACGTCTATTGGCTGATCCTTTAACATCGATTAGTTTTCCTGGATTCTTGCTCACTGGACTACTGGTACAGCTGGCAACAACGTGCTAGGTCAAAAGTCACGGAGGATGGCTGACTGGCATGAACTTTATCCAGTTCTGCTTATTTTAGCAGATTGAATAGAGAGGGATAATATGCCAGTAGATGCTGTTTTGAGTCGTTTAGATGATGTTTTTTAAATACTTGGGATGATGCATGCCAGATGCATGCCGAGCGTCATTTTTATCACGGGCAGGTTAAACCGGTGTAACGGTCCTGGACGGTCGTCTGCAGACACAAACGCAGTAAGTAAATGATGTTAAATATGCTTTATTGGTTAAGTTATTTGTTAATTAATCGCTTTGTTTGCTACATTTAAATCTATAATGGGTAAACGGGCAGTTATGTCGCTGGGTCTTTGCGAGGCCTCTCATGATTAACTGCCTGTGGGTGGCCACAGATCATGGCAGTGATAATTCAACATAGTTAACTGGAAAAATGACTTTTTTTTTGTTGTACTCTATAGTCGCATAATTTATTTATTTATTTCACTGTCATATGTATCCATCTCTTATTCATATACTTATTTATTTAGTTTTGAATATTTAGGTGTTCCATAGTCATTAAGCATAAATGAAATGTATATTTGGATTTTGTCGGCATAGGAGTGATAATTAACATTACGTTTTCTCATTATCTTACTTAATGGCAGCATTTAGGGAAAAAACAACAGACCCAAGACCCACAAGCTGATCCCTGTGGTACTCCATATTTGACTGGTGACAGACGACGGAGTACAATTAATTGATATCACTTAGTCAAACTAGGATTTAAACCACTTCAACACCATTCCACACAACCCAACATCAAATTTAAGTCTGTGTAATAAGGTAAGATGGTCAACCGTATCAAAGGCTGCACTAAGAGCATTAGCAGAGTCACACGGTCAGCATCCACTGCCAAAGTTATGATATTTACAGCTTTAGTTAAGCCAGTTTCAATGTTGTGTCCCGTGCTGGAAGCCTAACTGGAATCTAGACAGTATGTTGTGTGTCTCCAAGTATGACTGAAGTTGAGTAGCAATTTCAATCCTCTCCAAAAATGGTACAAGATAGGTCTGTAATTGCTAAGCTCCAATCTAGGTTTCTTCAGTAATGATCTGATTACTGCTACTTTAACTTACATTTGTCAGGCACATCATTCATTATGGCAGCTAAAGGTCTTGCCAGAACTTCCAGGGGATTTTTTTAAGAAGTTGTGTGGGGATTGGGTCCAGCTGAAAACTGGTTGGTTTCCTTTTAGTTATTATTGTTTATATTGATTATTTCAAAAACATGAAAGGTGTGTGCTTGTTGTGTTTACATCAGAGTTATTTGTTAACCATTTGAACATCCATCCATTTTCCAACCCGCTTGTCCTATCAGGGTCGCGGGGGTCTGGAGCCTATCCCGGAAGCTACGGGCACGAGGCAGGGAACAACCCAGGATGGGGGGCCAGCCCATCGCAGGGCACACTCACACACCATTCACGCACACATACAAACCTATGGGCAATTTAGGAACTCCAACTAACCTCAGCATGTCTTTGGACTGTGGGGGGAAACCGGAGTATATATATATATACAGACTCAAGATGGACCCATACATCTAAAGGTAGCTTGTAAGTAGGGTGAAATAGTGGCTGGGAGTGTACTGTCAGCAACTCACCCCTTCCGGGATAGATGTCTGAATTCTGTCCCCAAACAATCGCTGTGTCAATATCCTATAGTGTGCATCAGGGGTGTAATAAACAGGGGGGACATGTACCCCCCCCCCCCCCATACTTAATTTTGTTTCATTCACCCCCGACTATAAATAGGACTTTTATTAAGTTGTAGTAGCGATTGTCCTTACAGTTTTCCTGCAGAGCACCTTCATCAGGAGGACATGAGACATCTCAGCAGATAGAAGACTGCATTTTAGAACCTGATTAACAATACAGCCCTGGCATATGGTGTATTTTGAAGCGTGGCATCGTTTGATTTGACAAAACATCACGGTTTAACCGCTGTCATAACCTTCAGTTTTTATTAATTAGATTTGCCCTGATCTTATTCATGGTGTATTTATAGCTTATAACTGTACGTCTTCGCCGCTTGTTGTGTATTTTAAATGTACACGGATATCTTCTTTACAGGCGGGATGATGCTGGTCTAGTCTCACGCTTGCCGGGAGTACAGGCAGGGCTGAGTGCTGCGCCCCCTTGCAGATCGCTGCAACAAAGTAGCGAACGCTTCGCTACATTTACTATCGGGCTGAAAGACGCTCCGCTACTTCCCCTCCGCCTCGGCAAGGATGTAACACCCCTCCTGCAGCGGCAAAGGGGCTGCCTGCATGTCAGCGAGAAGCAGAAAGTACCGTAAGTGCGTGTCTTTCTGCGAGCGAGAGAATGAGCAGTCGAGAAAAGAGGAAAACGGGGGAGCGGATGCACATTACATGGAGTCAGTGAAGACGGTACGGGAGTCCTCAGGATACTATCAATATAACATGTAAGTATTGACTAATACTCGCAAACACGTGGGAAAAAACAGTAGCGTTCTTTTTCGTCTAAAATGACATTTTTAATAGTAACATTGCCAAAAGTTCATTTTAATTTTTAAGATTTTCAATATTTATAATATTTCTTTAAAGGAAACGGGAAAATACAGATCATCATATAAACATTCTAAAAATGAAAACGTGGAAATGTAAATCAGCAGGTGAGATAAGAAATAAAATGTTAATGGGTTTATATCTTGGCTTTTAGCGCCACCGAGTGGTTGTTTATTTATTGATTAAAATTTATTTAATGTTATACTGTTTTATTTATTGAATACTAAAGACAAAAAAATGCTTATTGTAAATGTTTCTTTTTTATTTTATCATATCAACAAATTAAGTTGATATTGAGTTGCTTGGAACAAAAGGAAACGCAGTTACATTACCTAAAACATTACGTGCATGAATTAGTTCAAAGTAAAAAACAGTAATTTACCTGAACAAATTTAGCTCGTTTAACACTATCATATTAAATTCAGGCAGATGTAGGCTCGATCTTTTCAACATTATGAACTTCACAGATAAATTTCAGACATGTACGTATACATTTACGAATCGCAAATTATTTCGGTTATAAACTGGATGTTGCTGTGTGTGACATATCAGTGCCGAGAAAGAATATTAATTAACCAGTTTGGTAAGTAACCATTACCTGAATGCAAAATATTATGAATATTACATTCCATGTTTATTTGATTTTGGAATCAACATTAAAAAACAAAAACACACAGTCCCGAAACTTACCTTTAATTCAAATAAATCAAAATATAAATAAAATATAAATAAAGAAAGTAATAGCAAGACTCAGCAGGCTGTTATTAACGTGCATATAAAGTATGGCTATGTTAGCTTGCATTGTCGGAATAATACCGCCATTATTTTGGGGGATATGAGGCTGCCTGCCTATCCACCATTTAAGGACATAAACGTTAGGTCTGCTTTTGGCATTACGTCTGAAGAAAGACTGACAAATACGCTATTAGCATGGAATACGTATCAAAGTGTAAGTATCTGCTGTTTGATTCCAAATGCCCGAGATATACCTACACAATGAGAAAAGTCAGTAAAAACAGGGTCCAATGTATCGTGTTAATATGAAGGAATTTTCCATATAAATTTTTCACAGGTGTTTTACCCTTTAATTTTAATTTCGCGTTGCACTGTAGGAGCGAGTACACCCGCTAAATTTAACAAAAAAAAATCCACAAAAAAACGGATAATATCCTGGCAGAAAATTACCAGTACATTCTCCGTTTTTTATGGCTTTTTTTACAGTGCGGGCACATGTGTATGAGGGACTTGTGGAGGGACTCTGTTTGGGGAAGCCCTCCTCCTACAGGTGATACGCATCACTCTGCCGTCCGCGTCCCAGCTCCACTGCCTTTATTCATTTACACCTCCGCAGCCAGCTGGCTCCCGACGCGTCTCCCACGTTGCTGGGGTGTGCAAAAAAAAAACGTCCGCTCCTTAGTATTGACTATCCTCTCGTTTTGCATTATAAATGTTTGCATGGTGCGTACAAATGAGCGCCCTAACCGGCGACACCGGTGGTCAGAACAGGAGTATCTCTCCCCATTTGTCTTCACGCTGTTTCATGCTCACCCTCGGGTAGAGTGTCACTCTTAACACACTTAACAGTTAAATGTTGCAGTGAGAAAAACTGTACTCAAAAGCCCGTTGGGGGGGAAATCGGGCCATATTAATCCCTGCTTAGTTTAGACAAATGAGAACCAACAGGTAAGCAGTCACTAAATAAATATATAAATGATCAATCAAGCTAATTATGTAATTAAGAGGTTAAATCATAAATATAGCAAATGCATCCACCTTGGCTGTGAAATAATTATATGTCCCTCAACAATAGTGAAAACAAGGTAACTTTCAATAACCTTGCGTTAAGATACATGCATTTGTACGTCACTGTACTGATAACCTAGAGGACAGTCGACAATGCTGGAGGGCTGCGAAAAACACCCTTTATATATGGCTTTTACTTGGCTGTTACTTCCCCTGAGAATAGATAGGGGAATCTGTGTTGCTGACTTCAGTCCAGTTAATCAAACAGAATTACCATGTGATTATCGTAAGAGTGTAGTCATTAAATTAAATATGATGAAAGGCTTCACCTACGGCTTCAGTTTAATCAGTTTAATCTATGTCCAGTTAGATCCAGAACATATATGAACATATATAAACATATATGAATATATATATATATATATATATATATATATATATATATATATATACACAGAAACACACATATATGGAATATGAGCAACATAATCCAAATACAATCCCAGTGTAGATGTATGTAATATCTTACAGTTCTTAGGTAATCAATATCTTAAATCTACAGAAATATATATGGATGACTAAAAAAAGTGTAATTCTTGTAAGAAACTTCCCATGATATTTTAGATGTTGAAACCAACTATCAGTACTAGTGAATAGAAATAAATAGTAACTTTCTAGATAGCCTTGTGTGTGTGTGTTAATGATGCTTTTTGTTGATCCCCGCGGGGAAATTCTCTTTTCACCTCCCCCAAGCTTGGCCGTGAAGGGCAGCCACCTGCAGCGCTTGGGGAGCTGGGGGTCGGAGGCCTTGCTCAAGAGCCCACAGAAGTGCCGAGGCACGGTTCGAAACGGTGGCCTTCCAGTCACAGCCACACGCCCCCCCCCCGACTTACGCCACACCTATGTTTGATATCTCTATTGCAAAGATACACACCTCGTTGAGTGTGCAGACCTGGGCTCTTGGCACAGACATTGTCCTTCTGCCGTTGCAATTTCCAGTATGGAAGTGTCATCTGTCCTGTTTCATTAAAACGCGATTAAAGGCCGTGCCGGTACGTGCCATCCTCGGGGTGTCTTCGCGTATCCATCTCTGGCTGCGTGCCGGGCTGTCATGTGACGGGATGGAAGACCTTTGCTAATGAACGGGAGAGAAAGCTGAATGCTTTGAGGAACTGATGGCTCTAGATGTATTCCAGTGTACTGTATCCTAAAGTGCACCACAGGTTGCTTTTGAGCTCAGAGTAATATTGGTCAGGTAATTGGGTTGGAGATGAAACAGGGGACCTATACAGACCAGCACTGGCTCTTCAGTACATCTTGGCCACGTGGTTTTACGAGTGTACACCCATAGCAATGTCTAATTTCAGACCCAGTTCCGTGGGCTCCCCTACGATGAGCTCGGACCCCCCCACGCAGCGATATCTTACTGTGATGCGGGAGAAAGGTCGGCGGCAGGCGGTACGGGGGCCTGCCTTCATGTTCAACAATCGAAGCTCCAGCCTCACCTCTTGGGAGGAGCGCTTCCTGGAAGCGGCCGAGTATGGCAACATCCCCGTGGTGCGCAAGATGCTGGAGGAGACGCGGGCGCCCAACGTCAACTGCGTGGACTACATGGGCCAGAATGCACTGCAGTTGGCGGTGGGCAACGAGCACCTGGAGGTGACGGAGCTGCTGCTGAAGTGCGACAACTTGGCTCGCATTGGCGACGCCCTCCTGTTGGCCATCAGCAAGGGATACGTCAGGATCGTAGAGGCCATTCTCAACCACCCGTCCTTCGCTGCCGGCAAGCGTCTGACGCGCAGCCCCTGCGAGCTGCAGGACGACGACTTCTACTCGTACGACGAGGACGGCACACGCTTCTCGCCCGACATCACGCCCGTCATCCTTGCTGCCCACTGCCAGAAGTACGAGGTGGTGCACATGCTGCTGACCAAGGGGGCTCGCATCGAGCGGCCACACGACTACTTCTGCAAGTGTGCCGAGTGCGCCGAAAAGCAGCGCAAGGACTCCTTCAGCCACTCGCGCTCCCGCATCAACGCCTACCGGGGGCTGGCCAGCCCTGCCTACCTCTCCCTGTCAAGTGAGGATCCCATTCTGACTGCCCTGGAGCTTAGCAACGAGCTGGCCAAGCTGGCCAACATCGAGAAGGAATTCAAGGTAGGTTCATAGACTGAATCGACGCATTTACTTCACATTTACTATTGTTCTCTTGTGTGCCGTGGTGCTCAACCCTTGATTTCATTAATTGTACAGTCTACATGACCTTGGTATGGCATCTGCTGTGGATAGTAATATTTTGCACTTTCTATGTTAGGGCATTTCTTGACAGACTCCTAGTGGGTCTAATCACTACTGTATGATGTGTACCCTAGTGTGATGTGTACCCTAGTGGATCTAATCACTATGGTGTGATGCATACCCTAGTGGATCTAATCACTATTGTATGATGTCTACCCTAGTGTGATGTGTACCCAAGTGGATCTAATCACTCTTGTGTGATGTGTACCCTAGTGGATCTAATCACTAATGTGTGATGTGTACCCTAGTGGATCTAATCACTGTTGTGTGATGTGTACCCGTCGCCACAAGGGCCAAACAGAACCACACGAGAACCGATTTAGCTGCTTCCGCCTGGTAAATACAGTTGGTAATATAACTGTGTTAACATTGATTAAGACTTCTGCGTCACATCACTAATAACCTCATCACTACGAGTGGATACTGGCTGCTGCATTCGCTGGCAGGTGCTCAGCCTCTGGATATTAAGCTGCAAGAATGTTTTAGAGTTTACCTAGTGTTGCTTTTTAAAATGTATGTTTATATTTATTCTTAGTTGCCTTTATTGATTTTTTTTTTTCAGTTGCTTGTTTTGTTTTAACGATATTTCTGTGTTTTCCTGTTATTTCTTAGCCCACCCCCAAGTTCAGTAAATGAAGGTCGACTTGATTAATTTGGTGAAAAACAATAACAAGAAACAATGTCTTTTCCCAGCCATTTGCTGGGACATTTTCTGTCATTTTCTTTTGTTGGAAAAAAAAAAGATGGATTCTTCAGTAACTTGCCTTACTCTGCGATCAGATATCGATGGCAGACGTTCAAAGCTGCAGTTACTTTTCAGTGAGCTTGACTGATTACCATGCAAGATCATCGGTCCACCAGGCATATCGTTTAAAGACTCTCATTCCCTTCCAGTCTCTCTTTTGGACCATCTACGGTCTGTTCCGGCTCACGCTGTGAATACAGTGAATGGGAGATTATTTTGGGCATGGTTAGCAATGGCCCACGCTGTGGACCTAATGAAGAGACTGACTGGCGGGGGGTGGTGACGTCAGGATACACCTCGCTTTTCGGTTAAAGTTGAACAGAGGTGTAAATATCAGGTCCAGAAAGTAAAAATCCAGACCATGATTTTGTTTCAACCAGCCAGTTGAGCATAAAGAGTCACAGTCACAGAGTGCTCAACTAGTTGGTTGAAACAAAATCATGGTCTGGATTTTTGCTTTGTGGACTCTTCTGAAGTTGAAGTCAGCTCTCTTACAGCACCTATGGCAGCAGGAAAGAGCATCCAAGGTCTACTGAGTATTTCTCTGACTAGTTTTCTGAAATATGTATGAGGATGGAGCTGAAGGAAAAGCTTGGACATTTAATTTGAGAGGTAATGGAGGCTTCCCATGTAATTTGCAAGGCACACGTTGCCTGCATCTTGTAAGCGTGTTTATAATCTGTAAGTGCTGAGGGACATCACCTCTCCCAGAAAATGGAGCTTAAGTGTTTGCATTTAAAAATTATTTAAGAGCTGTCAGGCTGCCCAAATATCTTGAAAGTGCACTCTCATAAATGAGTTTCCCAACTCATTAAATTTTTGCAGCCGTTTAGATGATGTTCATGGTGATAACTCAAGCAGAGTTAGGTATTCTTTTTGTTATTGCCTACAAATAATACTCCCAATTATTTGATCCTGTCACAGCATCCTTCTTTGACAGCCTTTGTTTTGATAACACAGATTTGACCAATCCTAGTTTTTAAAACAGAATTCACAAAAATCCTAAATGCTGTTAAGTTCTATTTTTCTTTGTCACACTACATATAAAATGCGCTTTGACATCAGAACCAAAGATTCGGGGCTTTTAAATGGTCCAATATAAACAAAAAACCTTGATATTACCTGCAGATAATTAATGGTTTTTTTCCCTTAGGGTAATTCCACTTTGTAATTTACCCAGTTATGGCTTGTGTCTTCTTTGATTCCATTTGCAAGCTGTAACACAGTTAATTGTGTGTGTGTGTGTTTTCTTTTTAATTACCATACAGAATTTTTCCTCGCGGTGTAAATGGTACAGATGCACTTTCTCTGTTCTCCACAGTAATACGTCTTTGTTTTGGAACGCAAACATCTTTTTCCGATTTAGCATTCCGCATATTTCCCCAAAGCAAGAAGTTCTACCAATTCATACGTCTGGATATTTCACTATAAGCTCTGCAGACATGACTCCAGTGCTACTTGCTAATCCACCACTATTGTGATATTGTGATTGCAGTCCTTGTCTTACTTTGCGGGCTGTGTTATTGCATACCTTTCATCGAAGGCCTGCTTTTAAGCCACGCGGCATCACAAGTCAGTATCTCAAAGGGTACCAGAGATTTACTGCTTCACATTTTACCCATTCTTGGATGTGCACAAATAATAATGTGAGATTGAGTCCAAGATTTAATGTACTTAAAACGACCATTAAAATATCCCCATCATTTTCAGATATTTGAAAAAATATTATATTATTAACATTTCATGACCAATTTTTTAAAAGAGGAAGCAACTGAGGAGTTTGTAGGGTACAAAGATCTTTTTTCCGAGCTTTAACTGGCCTATCATCTTTCAAGCCTCCCCTACTGTGTGGGGCTAATTTGAGTCTATAATTGTGTCCCAGGAAAGACCTTTACGACTCAATGCACATACTGTTCCACTATTGTAACATTCAGAAGTTCATTGATGGACACATTTAGAAATGTTGGGCACTTGTGCAATAACACGCCAGAGAGCAGTCTCACTCAGATTTCGGCAGGGGATTATTGGTTCCACAAAAGATTCCACTCTTTCAAGAAATGAACACAGGGCTCCCTTAGTGCACCTTGACGTGAGATTTTGCCGCAGCTGTTCTTACTGCAGCTGTCAGGAAGAGGCTGTATTGGTTACATTGATTAATCGATGCAATTAATCCCAAATAAGATTAGTTCAGCGGGAATTTGTTCTGTGTTATTTTGTATGTGAACAGAGAGACAAATGGAGAAGCTACTTGCATCGACTGCTTCTGAATAAACATCATCCAGTTTGGTGAAACTGGTTTGTGCCATTGTTTGGCAAATATGCGTTTTTCACTTTTATAAAATTCATAGATATAGGTGTTTGGTATGAATGTTAGATACAGATCTGACTATAGCTGACAGTTAATAAAAAAATGTGGAAACACTGGAAAGCAAATTGGTTGTCAGTTTTACAGGCCCTAACAAGACCTGTCTGCACCTTCTGCACAGAACGACTACCGGAAGCTGTCCATGCAGTGCAAGGACTTCGTGGTGGGGGTGCTGGACCTGTGTCGGGACACAGAGGAGGTGGAGGCCATCCTGAATGGGGACGTGAGCACGGAGCTGGAGGAGGGGCAGACGCACCGGACCCTCCTGAGCCGTGTCAAGCTGGCCATAAAGTATGAGGTCAAGAAGGTCAGTGATGGTCCTGTGCACTCCCCCAGCCTCCACACCATCAATCATGATGCCCGCTCATCCATCCTTTTACATTTGTGTATTGATTTTGGTCTCAGAAACGGATGGCCTGGGATTAAAAATCAGTCCCCACAGTAAATTTTGCAAAGCAGGGTGGTTGCTCAAGTAACTTTTGCCAAGGGAATAATTTTGCCAGCCTGACAGGGGCACCAATAAAGATTTTAGGCCCCATGAAAGCATATCATATTGGGTCCCCAACCCACACCAATCCAATTATGTTTCATATGTTGGGTTCCTCGTAACACCCCCCCCCCCCCCCCCCCATCCCAGGAAACATCGCCATAATGTTAGGCAATGTTATTTGAAGGTCAAAAGGTCAAAGTTGACAGAGAACATTCTTACAGCAACATTAAATAAACATAATATAGATAGATAGATAGATAGATAGATAGATAGATAGACTCTTTATTGTCATTGTACACAAGTACAATGAGATGCTGTTTGAAGCAAGCCAGCAGATGTTCATTAGGAGGAGGATTTAACAAATTAACAAATAATATATGTATGCAATGTTTGACATCATTTTAATGCAATTAATGTTGAAAAATGTAATTTCATAATAATATTGTAATATTATAGTGCTATAAGAGTGTTCTACAGATGCACTGTTCAACCTTGAGCAGAGAGGTATAAAGTGACACCCGCACACGTTGCCCTACCGCTGTGTTTGCATTATTGACCTTAGTGGTAGCAGTGATTGCAGTAGGGTCTAGCGTTCTGCGAACATCAGGAAAGCTCCATACCTTAATTGGATCCACTTCGTAACAGTTCTAGGAACGTTATTGTAGTTTTGGTAAACGGTCCTAGAAAAATTGTTAGCTGGGCCTTTACAAAGCCCCTGCCAGCCCACATTCCCCTCTTTACAGATAAAGTACCAATCGCAAATTTTACCGTCATATTGCATTGTAGGTATTTTAATATATGGTCCCTCTGGGCCGTGGAGTGGCACCTGACAGCACTGAATCAATAACACTGTGATCTGTGAGGTGCTAAGTGCTGCAGAAATAGCTGCAGGGGAGGATGTCTCAGATATATAGTCCTATGACAGAGGATGGCCCTTTAAGGCAGTGGATAAGCCAATTACAAATGTGACTGTTCAAGCTCCCTCAGGGCATACAGATATTAAGGCTGGAAGCTTTGGCTTACATACAGGAAGAACTGTTGACCACTAGGACTGGATACATTTTAATTAAACTGACCTGCTTGCAGGCTTGCCAAATGTGTAGGCGGTCTCTTAGGTATTAAGGCATAGCGACAGACATGCTAACCAAGAACAGCGGTGGCAGTCGATTTCATGACAGCACGCTCTCCCCAGTGAGAGTGTCAGGCTTTAATCTCCATATTTGGCAGTGGCATCACAGGGCACGCTTTAAATGGCAGACTTCAAGCTGATGTTCTTCGGTCTAGCGAACCAGAGTCACCTTTCAGAAGTACTGCGGCCATCCAGCTGTTTGCCAGGTGCTGGCCTTTCCGCTGGACGCTGTGCTCTGTTAAACTGCCTATGCAGGTAGGCCCAGTTAATTAGTCTGTGTTTAAGTGTACCTACCTACTGAACTGTATTTATGTAAAAAGATCACCTCAGCAAAGGAGAATGGACTTCTTTAACTATTAACAACTTGGATATTTATACCCTGAACTGAGTTCCAGGTTGATAAAGTGGCCTTGATTGAGCCTTGAAAGACTTTATTTGGCTCACCATGTCAACCATGAACGTGCTTTAAGACATTGTGCCGTTGTTCGTGGTGCTTTGGGATGAACTAAAGGATTCAGTTCCCCGTGATGGTTCTGTGCTGAAGCCACGAGTCTGAACGACTGCGAGGTGCCGTTAGGCCTTTTCACACAGTCACTCCTCCTTGCACAGAGGCCTTTTTGAAGTGCACAGGGTGATGGATGCCCCCCCCCCCCACAGTTTGTGGCCCACCCCAACTGCCAGCAGCAGCTGTTGTCCATTTGGTACGAGAACCTGGCCAGTTTGCGGGAGCAGACTATTGCCATCAAGTGCCTGGTGGTCCTGGTCGTGGCCCTCGGGCTGCCTCTACTTGCTGTCGGCTATTGGTTTGCGCCATGCAGCAGGGTAAGACCCGCCTGTCCTCGTCCTCCCCCTCCCAACACGGCCGATATATTGGTCACACATTTTCAGACATCCCACCCCTCCCGGAAATTCTAGGAAATTGACACCAACAAATGATGAGCAATGTCCCAAAAATCTGGCATTTCAAGTTTTACCACCGCAGCCTCACCCCACTTGGACATTACACTGCTGTATTTTGAGAGTATTTTAAAAAGCTGTGTTATTTTAGTATTTACTAATACAATTTGCCAGGGTGGAATTACCAAAATGCCTCTAAAGTCAAACAAGCACCCCTCTGCCCCTGGTTATCCCTTACCCGCCGCCCGGAAATCAGCTTGCCTAAGGTGGGATGTCTGCAGTTTGGCCATCGAACTGATCATTATCTGGAGCTGTAAGGGTAAATAGGGCACTAAGAAGCTTGTCTCACCCTGGTTCCTGGCCTGCATGTCTGTATCCCTCCCCGCCTAGCTGGGCAAGATCCTCCGCAGCCCATTCATGAAATTTGTGGCCCACGCGGCCTCCTTCATCATCTTCCTGTGCCTGCTGGTGTTCAACGCCTCCGACCGCTTCGAGGGCATCAGCACGCTGCCCAACATCACCGTCACCGACTACCCCACGCAGATCTTCAGGGTGAAGACCACTCGCTTCAGCTGGACCGAGATGCTCATCATGGTGTGGGTTGCAGGTACCAAGTCATCCTGGAACAGGTCATGTGACGGGCTTGATTCATGTGGTAATCGATATACCCACCTTTGCTCCTGTCGTTTTGGATTGTTTGAATCAGACTGAGAAATTGACAGCCGTTTTATGTAATTGCGGAGATTACGCACCTGGTTGTTTCCATCACCGCAGTGACGGCGGGGCAGGCAGGCAGGTGGCGTAGTGGTTAGGGATGCAACCGTGTAGTTGAAAGATTGCTGGTTTGAGTCCCCAACCTGCAGGTACCACTGAGGTACCCTGAGTAAGGTACCGTCCCCAAGCACTGGGGGACACTCCCCTGTTGTCACATGGGTTAAGTGCATAGGACACATTTCATTGTTGCGTGCTGTGGTGCGTCAACAATGACAATCAATCACCTTTACTTCACACTGACCTTTAATTCCCTAATTGCGGGTATAGGGTTAGTTTTCAGTCAGTTGTTGTAAGTGACAGGTATGTCAATGGCTTATGTCATTTAAAAGCTTCCCAGAAGACACTGAATGAAAATGTATCAGAACTTTAATTTAATTAGTCACTTTTAAAAAGGCAGACATCCTGACAATTGTTTGGTATTAAAAGACCAGACATGGGGCCATGTCAGGTAAATTATGGACTTTATTTCTAAGAAAAAGAAAAGGAAAAAAAAAGAAAAATGACTGAAACACACAAGGCTAGTTCGCTCACTGCTGGGTGCTCCGGGGCATTTCAGTATTGCAGTGCTAGTGTGACGTCGTGGCAAATTCCGGCACGTGTCGACACAATGCACGGCGTCCCAGTGGGAGAAAGACCAACCGTCGTAGGTGTTTATTAGCGGGACCGGAGGATGAGGCTGGAGAAGCTGCCAGCACACTTCATCACACCCCCGCTACAAGGTCATTTCTTCCGGAGAGACACTTGACTGGTGATGTAATTACGCAGAGGTCACCTTGGCTGTTTGTAAACGCTTGATAACTTTGAAATTATCAATGCTAATTTCTAACCCGGTTGTAGGCTTTTTATGGCTAATATTATCATTGTGGCACAAAGTATCATTTCCCCAGGACCCTGGCGTGACGTACAAACAGGAAATGACAAGGGAAGAGATTTCGCAGTATATATATATGACCAGTGCCAGTTGGGGGGTGGTCACTATTTCTCAGGAGTGGGTAGGGGGTACGATGAGAATTGGGATATTTAGCTGTTGCTGAGCCTGGCAATAATCACTGGTGTCACACTGAGTGTAAATCCACTTTATATGACATCGAAATCAAACACTGATCATCACTCAAGGCTTTTAACTGCACTGAACAGGGGTGGTGGCGAGGTCACAGACTGCACTCCTCAAGCGGCCTTTCGCTCGGGTGCTTCAGAGGCACAACACTCTGCGAGATGCCGATTCCGCTATACTAGTCCCGTGACCTTTACTAACCTACTAACGTATCGCAACGTGGCCCAAAATAGACCTGGTATTTGAAATTCCGTAGCATTTTAAAATTTGGGCATTAAATTTACCCAAAGGTGTAAAAATAATCACTGATTTTGACATTTTGCTATAATAGCAATTAGGGGTGTAATGAGATCTCGTGTCATGAGATCTCGCGATATTAAAACATGAGATTTCTCGTCGGAGTGAAAAGTGGTCTCGCGAAGGCGCTGCGTATCGGCTGCTGTTAGAGTGTCGACGAAATTACCATAGTAGATCGCCCTTTTAAATCTTTTGTTAGCCGGCATTTTGCGTAGCCGGCGGAAAATATAAACGGTGAAAGGGTGACAGACAAAACACGAATCCTTGGGCACGCATTGTAGGAAAATAATGCCTAACACTGCTACTATGCAAAGCCATTTGCAGCACCATCATAGCTCCCTATTTAAATTAAAACATTAAAAGGCCAGACAGCGCTTACAAATGTCTTTGCACCTCTAGCCACGGCAATAACCATGGATATCGGCGCTTTCATTGCAACAGACATGAAATCCAGGATTTCGGCGACTCCTCAACATGACTGAAGTACTATTTAAAAACATTTATTTAAAACATCTCATCATACAACTGCATTATTTTGCATTTTTTGTCTTTCACATTAGTCAAATAAAAGGCTGCTTTCCAGTAATATATTTCCTCTTTGAAGTTTTCCTTAAAATAACGTCTCGTTCTTGTGAACCCAATATCGTGACTCGTCTCGTCTCGTGGGCTGAGTATGTCATTACACCCCTATTAGTAATATATAGGTATAGTGATACCTTTTGTTAATTATACAGACGTTTCTTTGCTAAACCCAGCAGAGGTACTGGTCAGTGCTCTTGAACACAGGGTCACATCGTTTATTTTCCTTACTACAGGCAGGGGTGTTGCTCCAGATTTTGAGCCCACAACCCAGACCAATCAAAAGTTCTAAATTTTAGGGCTCCTGTCACTCAGAGGCCCTTGGAATCTTCCTAATTCCCCCTCCCCCTCCCTAATGACAGTTACTAGACAGATTTGGCCTGACATGCTTTCATGTTTTATCCATGTGCACAACTGGATATTAACTAGAGAGGAACCTGCAGCCAACACAGGCTGAGTATCTTCCTCTGATGTTCAACAGCAGGGCTTCACTGCTGACGCCAGCTGCAGGTCGCTCTCACTGACCGCCATTCTGCCTGCTGCTTCTATTTCACTGCTGACACCAGCTGCAGGTCCCTCTCTCTGACTGCCGATCTGTCTGTGGCTTCTGCTTCACTGCTGACAGCAGTTGCAGGTCTCTCACTGACTGGTGATCGGTCTGCGGCTTCTGCTTCACTGCTGACACTGCCTCTGCTTCACTGCTGACACTGCCCCTGCTTCACTGCTGACACGAGCTGCAGGGTCCACTCCCTGACTGGCGATCTGTCTGCTGCTTCTGCCTCACTGCTGACACCAGTTGCAGGTCCCTCTCTCTCACTGCCTATCTGCCTTCTGCTTCTGCAGGAATGATGTGGTCAGAGTGCAAGGAGCTGTGGAGTGAGGGGCCCAGGGAGTACATCCTGCAGCTGTGGAACGTCCTGGATTTTGGCATGCTCTCCATCTTCATTGCAGCCTTCACCGCCCGGCTTTTTGCCTTCCTGCAGGCCAGCAGGGCCCAGCGTTACGTGGACGAGAAGGTCCATGCTGATGACCTCTCCCTGGTCACCCTGCCGCCGGACGTTGAGTACTTCACTTACGGTAAAGTGTTTTAAACTGGATTCTGCTATGTAAACAACACTGGGCATGAGTCCATCCATTGCTGAATCATTGCACAACAGCTCTAAAACAACTGTACACTGACCTCCGACCCGAAGATTTCCAGTTCAATATGGACCTTCCCTTTGTACCCTGAAAAATATGGGTTCCTAACCCCTAGGGCCGAGGGCTTTGTGGGGGACTTGGTTGATTTTCAGTTATTTACGACCCAACACATTTGTACATTCTGTGCACATCTAAAAAGCGGAAACAGTTAAACTCATCAGTCAACCACCGCCTACCCCAGTCCGTGTAGCTTTTGTTCGACGTAAACCGATCATTGAACATCAAAACGTTGGGATTCCCTACTGTAAAATATCCAGCTACAAATGACAAATATTTGAATATTTAAAATTTTTTAATTTTAAATTTAAGATTTAAAATAAGAATTTATGTTTAACATAATTTCCAGTGAAGCCATAATATGGTGGTTTCTTCTTGCATACCTTGCTGCAATTTTCACAGTCAGCATACTTCAGGCATGCATCACCTCTTTTCTGCAGCAAGGGACAAGTGGGTGCCCTCAGACCCGCAGCTGATCTCCGAGGGGCTGTACGCCATTGCCGTGGTGCTCAGCTTCTCCCGCATCGCCTATATCCTGCCCGCCAATGAGAGCTTCGGCCCGCTGCAGATCTCCCTGGGCCGCACCGTTAAGGACATCTTCAAGTTCATGGTTCTCTTTATCATGGTCTTCTTGGCCTTCATGTTTGGCATGTTCATCCTCTACTCCTACTACCTTGGAGCCAAGATCAACCCCGCCTTTACCACGTGAGTGTGTGTGGACACTCCTCTAATCTTATGCTTCTCCTGGATAAGGTCTGATTATTTATGGGGTCTGATTGTAAAACACAGAATGAACATTAAAATCCGGGGCCTTGGGCCGCAATAATCCAGTGACATCCCGACCTGCAGGTTCCTCTGTGTAATTCATAACGTCAAACGAAATTGGTTGGAGACAATGAATTCTGCATAATTTCCACATACACTAGTGCTGCTTCCTAAATGAATGTTGCCTATATACATAAATTAAAAAAAGCTGGGACTGTCACAATTTCCTGCGACTGTGCCGTTTATTCAGGAAGGAATTATGGGGCATACAGGAAATCCTGACAGACTACAATATTCTCTTAAAATGTGCCCCCTTTCTGTGCCTTTTGTCTCTCTTGTGCTTCAGAGTTGAAGAGAGTTTCAAGACTCTCTTCTGGTCCATTTTTGGGCTGTCCGAGGTGTCGTCAGTGGTGCTGAAGTACGACCACAAGTTCATAGAGAATATTGGCTATGTGCTTTATGGGATATATAACGTCACCATGGTGATTGTTCTCCTGAATATGCTGATTGCGATGATCAACAGTTCCTACCAGGAGATAGAGGTGAGTTGTTGTCGGTGATCTAAATGAGTAACTAGGGATTGTTCGGTTTGAGGCGTGATAAGTCATTTTACAGTAAAAACTGTTGGTAATTTAATGCGGAGACCATCTAAGCATTCAGCTGGGGTTTCCGGGTCTCCCGCAGGACGACGCGGATGTGGAGTGGAAATTTGCCCGCTCCAAGCTCTGGCTGTCTTACTTCGACACGGGAAAGACGCTGCCGCCTCCATTTAGCGTTGTGCCCAGCCCAAAGACCCTCTTCCAGAGCATCAGGAGGCTCAGTGGCCTGCTCAGTCGCCAGCGGCCCAGGATGAAGCAGGATGTGGAGCTGGGGATGAACCACTCCAAATCCAGGGTAATGGGACATACCCCTCGGAAGGCCTCTGAAGGGCTGTAACAGTGGTCTGCGGACCAGGCATGTTCACTTCCAGCTTTGGAGGATAAATACAGCAAGATGAGCCTAAGGTCATGCTCATACCAGGACTTATCAAACCCATAATACTCTCATCTAGAGAAAGAGCTAAATATCAACATCCAAAGTAAGACTCACAGTTAGGGTCATTACCATGGGCGTAAATTACGGGGGGGATGGGGGGGTCGCAACCCCTCCAATAATCAAAATTGGCTAATGCAACCCCCCCAATAATCATGTCACCCCCTAAATGGGTGAGGACCTCAACCCCCCCAATGTTCAAACCAAAATTACGCCCTTGGTCATTACAGTGTAGTTGATTTGATATGTTTCCAGGGAGAGGGTATAGTCAATTATGGAGAAGTAGTCCAACTGAGTGTTTCATCTTGTTAAGCTTTACAAAAATGCCCTGAATGTAATTAAATAAGCCCCTGACCCCCTACTCAAAATTATGTGATATAATTTGTGTATATAATGTTTACAATGGCGTCCTCAGTGGATACCGTCCACATCCAAGTGGCCTTTTCGAACTGTTCCTTCAACTGTAGCCTACCTCCGACGGTAGGTAACACTCCTGATTTTCTCATGAAAAAACAGAGTCATTTTCTAGTTTGTTTTTTTTGGGTTGCAGCTCAACCTCTTCAGTGGGACCCGGGCGAGCCTGCACATTGCTGAGGCACAAAGTTTCGGAGGGGTGCCAAACCAGCCCACTCGCTATCAGGCAAGGGGCCCCACGTACCACAACTCGGCTGCTGCCAGTGCGATGGCTCCGTCTCTGAAATGGGTAACTGTGTCTGTTTCTGTTGCAGCAAATAATGAAGCGCCTAATCAAACGTTACGTACTAAAAGCGCAAGTCGACAAAGAGAATGATGAAGTTAACGAAGGTATATGTCCTCCCTTTGATATCCATGAAAATATCGCATGCCCCAAAAGGTTCATTTTGTTTGTTCATGTTAGTGATGTGCGAATTACATACTGGCCAAAAAGAAATTGAATCACTGTATACGCATGCGTGGAATGCCTGCTAAGTGCTAACGTTCACGTCAGTCCATGTCAGTAATTCGGGAGGCATGAGAAACCCAGCCATGACGACATCCAGCCAACAGCTGTCACACTTAAGTTCACCAAGCACCTCCCACTGACTGTACAGTTCCACTGACCTGAGATCTGTGACTACATTGACCACCACAATGTGAGCGCTCCCACTAACCTGAAGTGTTACTGCAGTTCAGAATGATTTGCTGAACTAGAAGATCTGTTGATTCACCAGGTCTTCTAGTTCACCAGGTCATTGGATTCAGTTGTTCGTTCAGCGGTTCTTTGGTTCATGTGGTTCTTTGGTTCACCAGTTCCTTTAGTTCTCATGGTTTTTTGGTTCACCAGTTCCTTTCGTTCATCAGTTCCTTTGGTTCACCAGTTCCTTTCGTTCATCAGTTCCTTTGGCTCATCAGTTCCTTTAGTTCATCATTTCCTTTCGTTCACATGATTCATTGGTTCAGTGTTTTGGTGGTTCGCTGAGTCTATGGCCCTACACTGACTATGTAATGCAGTGACATCTATTGGCCAGAATAAGTATTGCCATGAGTGAGTTCCAGTTTGTACTGCAAAATACTAAACTTTTTTTGATTATTATGCATGTGTTTGGCTGTGTTCTGTATATTTATTTGTAGCCTATAGTAACAAAATGAAAAGATAATAATATTAATAATAATTAATAATTTTATTATTACAATAATACATAAAACAATATTGCTTACAGCAATTCACTAGTATTAGTATTGGACGAATCAATGATTGAAAGAACCGGATCTTTTCAGTGAACTGAACGAAAAGAAATGAATCAGTAAAAAGGATCAGTTTGCACATCACTAGTTCGTGTGACTGTTCGACTGTTTTTTTCCCCAGGTGAGTTGAAAGAAATCAAGCAGGATATCTCCAGCCTCCGGTACGAGTTGCTGGAAGAAAAGTCGCAGGTGACCGAAGAGCTCTCCCTACTGATACAGAAGCTCAGTGACAAGATCAGCGTTAACGTCAGGCGGTGTGAGTGATGGTGGCCAGGGGATCTACCAGGACTTCGCCCATAAGGAGGGGACTAGATCATTTCATTTCTTCCACCGTTCCAGTACTGATGATATTAACATTAGTCAAACTGGCTGGTCCCAAAAAACTTAGCATCCTTTTAAAAGAATACGATTAAACTTAACCTCATTCTTGTACTGTGATGGATGTACAAGTTACTTTCTTTGCTATATTTAAACACTTTCAATATGCAGCCATCTAATCGTATATTTTTACCAGCATAGTATGGGTGAACATAAGCCACATCAGTTCTTTCCTTTTGCTGTGTGTTTGTATATGTTTTAAAAATGCACTGCTAGCCAATATCCAGTGTCTATACTCGCTGTGGAATGCTGAATGGCTTCGCGAGAGTTTCATTCATGGTTAAAAATACTTCTGATGTTACCAGCACAATGACAACAGTTACGTTTTGAAACTGGCTGCTGATGGTTTTATTTAGAAAGGTTTAATTTATTTGAATGGTTTTATTTATTTAAATGGTTAAATGTGTTTTAGCCATTTTACCTTTGATTTATGAACACTTTTCTTTATAAAGTTATGCAACACTACAGACTATCTTGAACATTGTTCAGACATTGTGTCATTTCATTCTCTCTACTGAAAAGCCAGTGGTAATAAACTGATTGACATATATCATATTTTATAATATGTGGATACTGAGACCATTTGTAAAATATATATAGTGTCATTAAACCGAAGCACTTCTTTTCAATGAGACGTCTTTTAGTTTGTCTTGCTACACCAGGGAATCACATTAATCATTTTTACTGAGAACTTCTAGCAAATCGAAACACTCATCAACATATTTGTTATTTGCAAACTGTATCCGTAGTAAAAGCGTAAAGGCAGATTGGCAACTGATTAACTTTCAAACGTTTCTCGGATTTGCCGGTGTTATCGGTTATGAAAACATACATACATGGAGATGCCGGGGATTGAACCCGGGGCCTCATACATGCAAAGCATGCGCTCTACCACTGAGCTACATCCCCACCAAAAACCGGATGGAAATGATATTATTAAAATGGTTAACAATGGCTAAAATGGTCATAGAAACGAATTGACAGATCAAGAAAAAACAAATACGATTATGAACGCTAATAATGCTCTGAAAGTGCTGGTGTGTGACTAACACCCCTAACTTGATTAATTACGATAGCAACTTACATGGTAAGAGCTATGCAACTGAATGAGTCGAACTATATTAGTTTATAACGGGGGCTTTTGGGAAACACACCCCAGGTTTGCGCTACTAATCAGCTTTGAGCAATACCCCCTGAGTTTACCGATGTAAACTAGTATTCCCTTTCGATTGTTAAAAAGTGCGCAGATATTATGCAAATGATTTTGAACAGACCCAGGTTCAGCGGACCGTGAGAGTTATTTTAAATAAGAATATAATGTGCTTCATTTAACCAAGTATATTTTTATTGACAAATCCTTCAGAACATTCACACAAACATAAAACATCATACAAAAAAACTATTAAACAACAGAGCAACCATGTCCTCGTTAGTATAGTGGTTAGTATCCCGCTTGGCTTTTGTCGGGCATTATCTTGGCGTGGTAGTATGAGGAGGGGTCGGATTTGTGGGGGGAAGACTCTTTACAATGGGTAAATGACATTTTAAAATAACTTAACCATATGTTAAAACGCCACAAGTGCATATTAAAACACTGAATTACATACATACAGAATATACACCTATATACAACAATACTTGCCTCTTGTTTAAGAAAACCTCGTAGCCATACTACACAATCTGATGGCAAACCCTTTGTTACCATGCATTATTGGTCAGTCACCACCTTACTCTATTCATTACTGGTGTGGTCGGCTTAACATAAGGAACCAAATTGGACTGGTATTTGACCAAAGCACCTGGTATTAATACCTGGTAAATGATACCTGGTACAAAGAGAATGATTTTGCAGGACAGTAAATGTTCCCTGGAACACCAGCAAAGCCAGTATGCATATGGGGGCTGTTAGGGCCCTGCTTCAGAGGTAGCTCCTCACTCCTGGAAGCTCCTCCTGGGATCAGTGAGACCAACTGCATAGGTCTGGAAGACCATCTGCGAGCAGTAGAAGTATTTAACTTCTGACTGATTAAAAAAAAAAAAAAAAAAAAAAATGAATGATGCGTAATAAGAATTCATTGGGCACATCCACTGTGATCGAGGACAAAGCCACAACCACCCTTCTTAACTGGGCTGGTGCGGGCAGCTTGCACAGATGCTGGTAAAGGTAGAGGTGGTGTCTGACCTGAAACAGAAAAAGTACGTTTGGCTAGTCCTACAAAACAGCACATAAGGTGTGTGAGAGAGAGTGCAGACCTCTACCTGTGGGGTCATCTGTGGGGTTCAATTGCTTACCTCTGCATTTATTTTTAATTCCACAAATGATTGGGTTTGAGTCCTAATTGAGGTATTATGAAATGAGATATGTAAAATAAATGGAAGCCATTTAATATTGATTGTACTTCCCTGCCACTCCAGGGAAGCTGGTATGAGTGTGTGGGCTGTCTGGTCCCTGTCTTAGGATTAAGTGGCAGAATCTGCAAAGGCAGCCTGCTTGTTGGGAGTCTGGCCTTTTCCTCGCTTTGTCAGTCTTCTCCTCCGCCCGTCTCCTGGTAGCCTCCAAGTTCCTCTGGAAGAAATCTGTTGCTGTGAATTCTTCGAAGGCCATTTCGGAGTTGGAGAGTCCCTCAGAAGCATAACTCTGATACACCTTTTGAGGAATAGAAATGGCACATGAGGATCCATCAGTCTCATGTCGAGATTTGGGCTGTCCACAGGCAAGATGGGTCTTTCTGCCTTCTCTCCTGCCCTGGCTGCTGTTGCTTCTCCAAGATTCTCTCCATGATTTTTCTCAATGGAGTCTTGTCAGGTGTGGACGGGGCAGGTGGGTTGACCCCAGGAACACTAGCAGTCTCGCTCCCCTCTGAATGCCACAGTTGCTCAGTCTCCAAAAGTCTTTCCTGGCTTCTTCAAAAAAGAACTAGTTATGAAGTTTTACCAGGTGCTTCACATAGCGGGATATGTGCAGCCTGGTTGTAGGGTGCAGCAAGCTGTTGGGATCTGTGACTGATGGACCATATTCTCTATCCACAAGCTTCAGGATGTCCTTCTGCCCATGGCACTCCTGCATCAAACTATCAATGGCTTCTTTCATTGGTGGTGTCCAATGGGAAAACCCCATCCACCCGTCCTCAGGTTCTATGTGGGCACTCCTCGGCGAGGATCTTGGAGCCAGAGGCAGGGAATGTGAGATTTCTGGGACACAAGCAATAATAGTTCATCAGTTGATCATGTCACCACAATACAATATAATGCAATATATGTCCAAAAACTCGCAAATGGACCCACTGCTGCTGAGGGTTCCAGGTTGTCTTGAGACAGCATCTCCTGCTTTAGCAGCACATTGGCAGAGAGTGGATGTGAAACCATGTGATGCCAGCCATAATATCTTGGCAATGACTCAAAAACCATATATAACTGCATAGGTCTGGAAGACCTTCTGAGAGCAGGAGAAGTATGTAACTTCTGCTGACTAATTTAAAAAATAGAAATGAAAAAGGGGTCTCACAGTGGGCAGGTTAAATTCTGCTGGAGGCGAGGTATTGGCTGGAACCGCAACGGTTTCACTTCTTGTAGTCAGATGCTGCCACAGGTGCCGTGTCTCCTGAAGTTTCTCCACACTTGTGTTCAGTGATGAACTGGTGTTCTTCTTGGCAATTAACTTGGTATACTTAGTATACCTTGCAGCTTGCTGAGATTTTGGCAAAGGTAGAGGTGGTGGTGTCTGATCTGAAACAGAAAAAGGATGAGTCTGGCAAAAGAGAGCGAGAGAGAGAAAGAATGCGTAGACCTCCCACCTCTCCCAAAACAGAGACTCTTCCTGAAATAATCGGCGAAGATATCGATTATTTCATCCGAGAGATAGAATTTTTTTATTTTTTTGACACGCTTCGACATTTCGGGGGGATTTGGGGTGTGTGAGAGAGATATTAGTTGGGCGGCGCGATATAACATCGCGATGTGCTCGCGATTATTTGGCGCATGCGCAATAATCACCAGGGCTTTAGGTAAAGTGCGAAACGTTTGTTCGGACGCTAGCCTTTTGGTGCTATATCGGCGTTTTAACGTATACTAACGCACCCAATTTAGTAGGGAGATTAGTAGTATGCCTCTAGTATTAACAAGGTGCGTACTGTAATGCCCAAAAGTTAGTAATCTGTATAAATTCGACGTATCCTTATGTTTATTAAATTCGGTTATCGGAGCACACCACATATTACCGTTTTGGTAAATCATGGAAGCAATAAGCACTGAAGTGGCGGCGAAGAAAGGGACAGCTCAGCAATCACAATATCTTTTAACAGAGGAGATTGTGAATAAACAAGGTAAGACGCCGATGTTGTGGCGGTACTTTTGCCGGTTAAAGTTCTACACGTTTATTAAACATGAGAATATGCCGAACACTTACAGATTACTAATATTTTAGGCGCACTCCTAATCTCCTTACCAAATTATTGGTAAGTAAACACCGATATAGCGCCGAAAAACTGGCAAAGGCCCTGGTGATTATTGCGCATGCGCAATATAATCGCGAGTGCAAAGCGGTGTGATATCGTGGCGCCCTACTTATTATTGTTGATTAAATCAATCAATCAATCAGGAACTTACCTCTTGTTTCAGAAGCGAACAGTGCCGGTGCCGAGGGATCTGAAGTTGGTCATCCTCTGGGATGTACTGCCGAGATCGCAGGATCCGACCTTCCCGTGTTGAATGGCCCTCGGTCTCTAGTCATTTCTGATTGTCTGCAAAAAAACAACGATTCAGTTAAGTTGCCAGCGAATGTAGTTTATAGAAAGATAGTTATGGGATGTATTACCTGTGCGGTGTCCTCCATCACAGGCTCTCCCTAAGAAACGTGATAGATGTACACCTTCATGGCTGAGGGCTGCAGGACTGAAGGTGAGTGTCCGGAAGACTGTTCCGACGGCTTGAGCATTTGCGTGAGTACCCCGCCGTTCCCCACCTGCATCCCTGTCCCGTGCTGAGGCCCGTAGGTTTGCGGGCGTCGATTTGTCCGGTACCTTTATGGGAGACCCCGCGATTTCCGCTCATCTGCTCCCTTTAATTTCGTTTAACACAAACAAGTGAAATAGTTGCGAAATAGTAATTACAAGTGAGCTGTCATAAGTATAACTATACATTTATCCCGTAGTTTTACATTTATCCCAAACGACGTATCTTACCTTTGATAAATGATCCGTGAGTGTGAATCGGCGCAGCGACGCCCCGGTTGCTTGTCCTGCCTATACCGTTTGCATTGAATGAAAGTTTTCAGGAGGCGCGCTTTTTAAAAACTCGGTCGTAGGTCGTAGTGGCCAAAAACATATTACATCCGTAGTGGTTTAGCACTGCCATAGAGAATGAATGGGAAACGGTCTAAATTATTCGTGGGGCTCGTGGACGAAAAGGCTTTGGTGCGTTCAGATGCAGCCACTGAAACGGCCACTTCTTTTTCAACAAACAAGTGAAATAGTTGCGAAATAGTCATCATAAGTGAGCCGTCCTAAGTATAACTGTACATTTATCTCGTAGTATTACATTTATCCCAAACAACGTATCTATACCTTTGATAAATGATCAGTGAGTGTGAATTGGCGCAGCGACTCCCCAGTTACTTGTCCTGCCTCCACTGTTTGCATTGAATGAAAGGTTTCAGAAAGTGCGCTTTTTAAAAACTCGGCACAGCGCCACTTGGTCGTAGTGGCCAAAAATATATTACATCCGTAGTGGTTTAGCACTGCCATAGAGAATGAATGGGAAACGGTCTAAACTATCCGTGGGGCTCGTGTCCCGGCTATTGCGTGGGACGTAATTTGCAGGAAATATCTGGCTTCTTGAGAGGAAAGAATGTTTATTCTGCGTCCGCTTGTCTGTAAAATTCTGTGAAGGAATCTTGTCTGGCTGTCCTCTGTATCTTTACTACTAAAACTGTCCCATCGAAAAGGGACACATCTGCGCATTGGTGGTTCAGTGGTAGAATTCTCGCCTGCCACGCGGGAGGCCCGGGTTCGATTCCCGGCCAATGCATTGTTTGCTTTTATCGTATGACAGCGTACACCTTCGTTGAACATGAGCTGTCTTTGCCACTGATTTTGACCAACATACCCTTGCTGTGCGCATTCTGTGGACAGAGAGCAGCATATCAAGCCACATGGCTATCTGTAAAGACTTAGAAAAGGTGCAACGGAGGGCTACGAGAATGATTCCTGGTCTTAGAGGAATGTCATATGAGGAGAGGTTAGCGGAGCTGAATCTG
>JAODKL010000114.1:268137-279096 GCA_026780765.1 Petrocephalus schoutedeni
GGATTCCCCCAGAAAAGCTGAACGAAGTGCCCAAGGAGAGGAAAGTCTGGGTTTCCCTGCTTAAACTGCTGCCCCCGGGACCAGACTCGGAAAAGTGTTAAATAAATGAGAAATGGTTTAGGGCAGTTTAGTTAAACTATCCGTGCGGCCCTTGTTCAGATCCCGGCAATTGCGTGGGACTTTTCATAATCTGGCTTCTTGAGAGGAAAGAATGTTTAATCTACATCAACATGTCTGTGCAGTTCTTGAAAAGGAATTCCATCCAGCCATCATGAGTCCAAACTGATAGAAAAATGTTCAGCCATTAGTCCTGGGTATGACATTAAACTGCATCCGGCACTGCAAGCGGTCCTCCAACTTGCTGTGAAAAAAACAACCTGGGGGTTGGTGGCGGGATTGGCACTCCAGCCACCATAAAACACTTCACTCAGCTGTGATCAAGCTTTTAGGAAACCTTTCTGCTCTCCGCGGGAGTTGCTCTGCTGTAGCCGCCTCTAGGAAGGCTGCACGCATTGTGAAGGGGATGGGGGAAAGCCTTCGGGAGCCCCATCCCTGGAAGAGTCAAAACCACTGGAGAGCCAATAGGTACAGGCCTGTTGCGGATCGGAGCTGGCGTGGTGCTGAGGTGTCGCCTTTGGGTCCCAATTTGAGGCGGCCCATTTGGGCGGGCACGTGGAACGTCTTGTCTCTCCGGCAAGATGACCATCTTTCTCTGCTGTCGGGGGAGCTCCATAAACTCTGCATTTCAGTGTCGGCTCTGTCTGAGGTTTGCAGACTGGGGAGTGGCCAGATCTCTGTAGGTGGTTATACCTATTACTGGTCTGGTCACTCTGATGGCTGCCGTACTCAGGGAGTAGCTGTTGCTGTGGCGGATTGGCTCCTCCCAGTGGTGTCCGACGTCTCCCCTTTCAACAAGCGTATCATGAGACTCAGGCTAAGGCACTCTTTGGGTCTCTTGTCTGTTGTCTCAGTGTATGCTCCGACTGTAGTGAGTGATGTCTCAACAAGGGAAACATTCTACTCACAACTCCAATCGGTAGTTGATGGGTGCCCTCGAGGTGACACCCCTCTGGTCATGGGTGACTTCAATGCAACCACTGGCACTGATAGGGCTGGCTATGCGGATTGTGTCGGTCTCCATGGATCTGGCAACTAAGGTGAAAGTGGCTCCATGTTCCTTGACTTTGCAAAAGGTCAAGGGCTGCGGGTCGCTTGATCTTGGTTCCAGCACCCTGAGCTGCATCGTTGGACTTGGTACTCCAATACTGGTGCTGCGGCAAAGGAGATCAATCACATTCTTGTGGCCAAACGCTGGAGGCTCCTGCAGAAATGCAGAGTTTACAGAACTGCCCAGTTTGTGAATTCGGACCACAGACTTGTTGTTGCTACTCTGAAGATTCAGCTTAGATCCAGTAGGTTGCCTCCTACTAGGAGAACAAGTCTGGACTTTGCCAGACTCCAAGATCAAGCTGTCTCTGATGAGTTTGCACAGAGTTTGAGTGAGGAACTAGCAGACTTAGGTACTGCTGTTGACTCAAATGTGATGTGGGAGACCTTCCACAATAAGACCCTTATGGTTCCCGAGGGTTGTGTTCGGGTTACCAGTGTTCCCAGAAGGAGGTGTTTCATCTCGCAGGGCACCCTGGATATTATCGAGAGGAGCCGCAGTGCATGGCTTTGTGGCAATTCCAGCCTGTACTGAGAGCTGTGAAGAACATTTGCTAGGGCTCCGGGGGCAGATAAGGAGGCGTTTGTTAGAGGAATCTGTGAGCAGGTCACACATCATCTGTGGTCTAGTGACCCATGTCCTGCTTACAGAGGAATCAAGGCACTACGCACTTCTGAATCTGTTCCGTGGAGAGTAGCAGTCTGGGCAGGTGATGGAATGGTCCTTACATATTGCACTGCAGTTGTGACCCACTGGGCCGGCTACTTTGAGCAGTTGTTTAAAGCTGATCCTCCGACCAGGATGATGCACATCTCTGGGTCCACGGTTCTTGAGGCTGACCCACTAATCAGCTGTGAACCACCCAATCGCAATGAGATTGCGCAGGTGGTAAATCAGCTGGGGGTGGGGAAGGAGACAGGCATCATCCCAGCTGACTGGAAAATGGGACTTGTTGTCCCTATCTGGAAAGGAAAGGGTGATCACCTGGATTGCAGCAATTAAAGGGGGATAACACTGCTCTCAGTCCCGGGCAAGGTATTTGCTAGGGTCATCCTTAATAGGATCTGTGATCACTTGCTTGTCTATCAGCAGCCGGAGCAGTCTGTATTTACGCCTAAGAAGTCTACCATCGACCGCATCCTGGCACTGAAGGTCATCATTGAGCGCAAGAGTGAATATCGGCAAAGCTTCTTTGCAGCTTGTGTCGATTTCCATAAAGCGTTTGACTCAGTTGATCAAGTTGCCCTGTGGGACATCCTGAGACTTCGCGGGATCCCCCCGAGGTTGTTGAGCATCATGGCCAGTCTGTACACTGGTACTGTGAGTGCTGTGCAGAGTGGAGGGAGAACCTCTGCGTTCTTTCCAGTTGATTCTGGGGTTCATCAGGGGTGTGTTCTTGCTCCTACTCTGTTCAATGCTTTGGGGCTTCAGTTGGTGAGGAAAGATTCACTGATCCTGACTTCGCCGATGATGCCGTGATCTTCGCGGAGTCGATGGAGGCTCTGATCAGGGCTCTTGAGAAACTGAGTGAGGAGTCTGAGTGTCTGGGTTTGCGAGTGTCCTGATTAAAGATTAAGATTCAGGGCTTTTAATGACCTCTTAGGCACAGCCATCAGCAGTGTATCTGATTATGGGGACAGTGTCGACCTTGTTGAGAGGTTCACTTACCTCGGCAGCGACATTCATGTCTCTGGTGACTTCCTATGAAGACAGATTAGGAGAGCATGGGGGGTTATGAGGTCGCTGGAGAGGGGCATATGGCGCTCCCGATATGTTTGCAAGCGGATGAAGGTCCAAGTCTTTAGAGTCCTGGTGCTTCCTGTCTTGTTTTATGGTTGCGAGACGTGGATGTTATCCAGTGACCAGAGACGAAGACTGGACTCCTTGGGTACTGTGTCTCTTCGGCGAATCTTTGGGTGCCGTTGGTTTGACTTTGTGTCAAATGATCGGTTGCTCAGGGAGTCCCGAATGAGACACGTTACCTGCATTGTGAGGGAGCGCCAGTTGAGGCACTTCGACCATGTGGCGTGATTCCCTGAGGATGATCCGGTTCGTAGGATCCTCCTTGCCGGCGATCAGAGATGTTGGACCACGCCGAGCGGACGCCCACCTAACACCTGGCTGCGGCAGATGGATGGCCATTTCCAGAGGGTGGGATTGGGCCGTGTGTCATCATGGGGGTCGCCAACCGGGATCATGAGATGTGTTGCCATGTGATGGGTGCAGCAACGCGCTGCGCCAGCGCATGCTCCCCAACCTGACCTGACCTGACCAATTGTCAGTCCAGAGATAAAAATAGGTCTCTTTTGCGCATTGGTGGTTTAGTGATAGAATTCTCGCCTGCAACACGGGATTCGATTCCCAGCCATTGCAGCATCCAGTTTTATCTTCGTTGTCCAAGTAATTCATTAGGTCGGAGCATAAAACAACAGGATGGCACTCACCAGGGACAAAATTAAAGATGTGTCTTTGGCTGAGGCACATCTCCTGGGCTCCAGAGCCGCTCTATGCCATTGATTCTATTCACAATTTTTATGGGCAGAATTTCTAGGCGCAGCCAGAGGACAAAGGGGGTCCAGTTCGGGGGCCTCAGGATTTTTGCGAATGATGTGGTCTTGCTGGCGTTATCGAGCTGTGACCAGCATGTGCTGGGGCGGTTTCCAGCTGAGTGTGAGGCGGCCCGGATGAGGATCAGCACCTCCAAATCTGAGGCCATGGCTCTCGACTGGAATCCTGGGGTGGGGGGTGACACAACTTAATGATTTAAATGCATCAGTATATTTATTTGGGGGCTAGTGCATCCAATGTCTGGCAGTGCACATGTCCCTCCGTTATCAAGACATACATTATTTCAAAGGTATTTCTGTATCACTTCAGCGACATATTTAAATTAATAATCAATATGTACATAGTCAAAAAATAGGTACAGCCCTGCTACAGTTTTGTTCCCTAAGGTGCGAACAACATTGATGAGTGCCCAGTGGTACACAAAATGTCTAGCAGAGTACCTTTCTGGGAGTGTATTTCATACTCCGGTGTCCTCTCCTGGTGGAAAATGACTTGCTGCCTCAAGCGGAGGAATTTAAGTATATCGGGGTCTTGTTCACGAGCGAGGGAAAAAGGGAGCATGAGATTGACAGATGGGTTGGAGCAGCATCGGTAGTAATGCAGTTAAGACAATAATCCTCATTCTTTTGACCTGCCCTTTCCTTACCTATTCCTTACCAAGAAGGGAAAAGCTCCCTTTTATAAACTCGGGACAGCGCCACGGGGTCGTAGTGGCCAAAAATATATTACATCCGTAGTGGTTTAGCACTACCATGGAGATTGAATGAGAAACGGTTTAGGGCAGTTTAGCTAAACTACCTGTGTGACCCGTGTTCGAATCCCGGCCATTGCGTGGGACTTTTCATAAGTCTCTCTTTAAGCTCTTCATACGTTTAGTCTACATCAACTCGTCTGTGAAATTCTTGAAAAGGAATTCCATCCAGCCATCAATTGTCAGCACAGAGACAAAAGTCGCTAACATCTGGGCATTGGTGGTTCAGTGGTAGAATTCTCGCCTGCCACGCGGGAGGCCCGGGTTCGATTCCCGGCCAATGCATCACTCAGTTTTATCCACGTTATCCAAGTGATTCTTTAGGTCAGAGCATAAAGCAACAGGATGGCACTCACCAGGGACAAGACTGAAGATGAGTTTTTGGCTCAGGCACCTCTGCATTCTTTAAGCTTCATAGACTCCTGCTCAAAGACAGGGACAAGTCTACCGCTTTGTGTACGCCAGCTTCGTCTGAGGTCATCTCCACATTCGGCACTGATTTTGCCCAGTTTCAAACGGAGGATAAATGTCTGCATCACTATATTTATTTGGGGGCTACATGCTCTTCCGTTATCAAGACATACATTATTTCAAATAATGTATGTCTTACTGGGGTGGGGGGTGACGCAACTTAATGATTTAAATGCATCAGTATATTTATTTGGGGGCTAGTGCATCCAATGTCTGGCGGTGCACATGCCCCTCCGTTATCAAGACATACATTATTTCAAAGGTATTTCTGTATCACTTCAGCGACATATTTAAATTAATAATCAATATGTACATAGTCAAAAAATATGTTCCTTACCTATTCCTTACCAAGAAGGGAAAAGCTCCCTTTTATAAACTCGGGACAGCGCCACGAGGTCGTAGTAGCCAAAAATGTATTACATCCCTAGTGGTTTAGCACTACCGTGGAGATTGAATGAGAAATGGTTTAGGGCAATTTAGCTAAACTACCTGTGCGACCCGTGTTCGAATCCCGGCCATTGCGTGGGACTTTTCATAAGTCTCTTTTTAAGCTCCTCATACGTTTAGTCTACATCAACTTGCCTGTGAAATTCTTGAAAAGGAATTCCATCCAGTCATCAATTGTCAGTGCAGAGACAGAAGTCACTAACATCTGGGCATTGGTGGTTCAGCGGCCGCGGGAGACTGGGGTTCGATTCCCCGACGGGGAGGTCCTCATACTTTTGCCTGCTCTTTCCTTATCTCTTCCCATTTTTCCTCGCCAGTCTTCTGCTAAACGTTCTCATACAGCATAAATGTACATCACGTAAATGAAGAGTGTACTGTACAACTGTATACTGTACTGTTCCCCTAGCATGCCAGGAAAGGGTCATTTTAAGGCATCAGCTAAAGAGAGTTTCATACTGTGGGGGCATAACTTAATGATTTAAATACAGCAGTATATTTACTGGTACAAAAATGTTTAGCAGAGTACCTTTCTGAGAGTGCATTTCATACTCCTGTGCCCCCTCCTAGTGGGGAATGACTTGCTGCGGAGGAGGAGTTTAAGTATCTCGGGGTCTTGGTCACGAGTGAGGGAAAAAGGGAGCATGAGATTGACAGATGGGTCGGGGCAGCATCGGCATTAATGCAGTTAAGGCAGTAATTCCCCGACGGGGAGATCCTCACTCTTTTGACCTGCCCTATCTTTACCTATTCCTTACCAAAAAGGGAAAAGCTCCCTTTTAGAAACTCGGGACAGCGTCGCGAGTTCGTAGTGGCCAAAAATATATTACATCCGTAGCGGTTTAGCAGTACCATAGAGAATGAATGGGAAACGGTTTAGCGCAGTTTAGCTGAACTATTCGCGGAGGTTCACGGGAGGCCCGGGTTCGATTCCCGGCCAATGCATCATCAAGTTTTATCCTCAGTCTCCGAATGATTCATTAGGTTGGACCATACAACAACAGCCTAGCACTCACTAGGGACAAAACTGAAGATGTGTCTTTGACAGGCACTTCTGCATTCTTTAAGCTTCATAGAATCCTGCGCAAAGACAGGGACAAGTCAGCCTATGGCTTCGTGTACACCAGCTTCGTCTGATGTAATCTCTGCATTCAGCACTGATTTTGGCCAGTTTTAAACAGAGGATAATTTTTTTTTAGCTTGTCCAGAAACGAGGCAGAGATATCCATTGATGTACATTTTCTTGTCAGTAATTACATACAGACTCTGATTAGCTTCACTAACCTTTTTTAACAGCCTGGGAGGACAAGAACCCCGCTGCTCCAAGTGCTCCAAGCTGCACAGCCTAAAAGTAAATTCAACCAAAGGGATGAGAATGAGACATGTGACATGTGCACTGGGCAGTATACCTGGAGGCTGTTGTGGTCACGTGGCGACGAAGTTCACTTATGCCCTCGAGCAATGTGCGAGCACATGGGGCATTCCGCTAGTCTTTTGACTGCCCACTGGCAGTCTGGAAGGACTGAAATGGAATTGCAGCCCATTCCTTTGGCGAGGACAAAAGGATATCCCCATAAGCACATGGTCATCAAAGAAACCTGCTACTGGGTGATTTACAAGATCTGATTTCCTTACGGCCAAATCAAAACACGCAGCTGAGCCTTGTGTTCTTGCCTCGATATCTCCAGTTCCAGCTCCTGAAGCTGAATTGTATGGAGGAAATCCTCCCTGAGCGAGCCAGGGCCACTGGGATCCACCCAGAGCCCAAAATCTGGGTCAGAAACACGAAGAGGGAGAAGGAGCCTCCAAATTCTGTTACGATCCCCATTCTAGGGTTGTGGCATAACTGAATGGAAGGGAAAGGAGAATGGGACAAGGGAACAAGCAGGGTGAGAGAGAGAATAAGGCAATACCAAGGTATATTTAAAGGGGTTTTTATTACACATGCATGGAACAATTACCAGATGAAAGACTTCAGGAGTGAACACGGCCCAAACAACAAACAAAACCAACTACCGAGCGTGACCCACAGCTAATCTCGCCTATATGCAAAATAAAAAGGAAAACAAAATACAAGTCAGTCCACCTAACTCCCTAGCCAAATAAACAGGGTCCAAAGACTCGCAAAAAACAAAAAGGGCAGCCACCCCCTCCCTCCACGTCAGCACAGCCACGAAGCCACATATTCCAAAGCGCCGGGCGAAGGAGTCAACCAAAAACCGAGCGGAGTGATTGAAAACCAAATAACTCTGAAGGGTTAATTTAGTTCTATAGGCTTCTGAATAGACACAAGCATTAAAATGTGCAAATATGTTCATAATAGACTGCATCATGCTTGTACTCCAAGTTTTTTTTTCCTAGTTCATAACTGCTTGGTATTGGCAATTTAGAACTTTTGTCTATGAAACTTTTTGTCATAAAATTGACATTTAATTGAAATGTTACATGCTAATTTAAAAAATTCATAGATTCTTTTCTACACATAATTGCATTTTCACAACTTAATTAGAACCTTTTTGCTTTAGATGTCACCGGAGGATATTGAATACTGACAAACAAGGGAATGCTAGAAAAATGAGCACACTTCTAGTAAGTTACTGGCAATCTGGGGTAATATTTCACCATGTTCAAAGTAGCATTCTTCCAATGACTTTGGTAAAAAACTTAAATTTAAAAATTTAGAATTGCAATAAATTTTCAGTGCTTTCCACTTAAATCTCTTATATTTGATAATACCTCAATGGGGACTCGAACCCAATCATTTGTGGAATCAAAAATAAATGCACAGGTAAGCATTTGAACACCACCTCTACCTTTGCCAGCATCTCCACAACAGGGCCAGTGCGGGCAGTTTAAGACAGGTGGTCGTGTCTTTGTCCTTGATCACAGGAGGTGGACACACCAATGACATGCTATTGATACCCTCCTGGTTAAGCTGTCATGGTGCATACTGCCTGCACCAATCCCAACAGCCTTCTGCATTCCACAACAAGGCAGCATATCTCCAGGTACATTATGCACCTGGCAAAGAGGAAGAACAGCAGCTCCTCATTTAACACAAGTGAAGAGAGGCTTCGAGGGACACAGCACCTGTGGCAGCATCTTACCACAGGAAGAGAGACCGTTACAGTTCCAGCCACTACGTCGCCTCCAGCAGAATTTAACCTGCCCACTGCGAGTCCCTCTGCTCCGGAAGCACCTCTGCCAAAAGAGGTGGAGAGGATGGCGTAGGAAATTGGAGATTTGGCAGGCATTACAGCAGAAAAAAAGACCACAAGGAACAGTCTCGCATGTGACCAGCCGACAGCCTGCTTCCTCCATTCATAAAGAAAAAAAAATTACGATGAAATTAAGATGAATCTTCAAATCGTAAAATTGAGCAATCAACCATAAACCAAATTTCAAGAGCTAATTTTTAAGAATAACCTACGTTTATTGTGCAAAAACACTACATATATCGCAATGCATTGCTTGAATCTTGAATATTGTGCAGTTTTGTGTGTTGGAAACTTGGAAAGAACCTTGGTCAAAATGTCTGCCAGAAATGCTGACATGAATATTATAATGCAAAACGGTGCAGTTCAAAACCACAACTAAACACCATTCATCCATCACCTTCCTCAACGTGTCAGTCATGGACTCGACGAAGATAAACGCAATCCTCCTTCATAAACGTACCATGCAGGATGACAAATAGAGACTGCATTTTCGAAGAAGTATAGCCTCTAGAGGGCAGCACCACGGTAACATTGAAGGTATTCAAGATGGATACTGACGGATATTCCAACGTGGCATATGAGGAAATAGAGTGAAACACTTGCAAGCTGGCTCGTTGGTCTAGGGGTATGATTCTCGCTTTGGGTGCGAGAGGTCCCGGGTTCAAATCCCGGACGAGCCCGATTTTTGCTCCTTTCCCGGTTCAGTAGTATTGGAAAGGACTTTCTCCATTGTCTATGGCAGCTTATTATTCACTTTGTGTCTTCCTTCAAGATTCAAGAAGTGTGTCACATGCACAGTCGTACGTGTGCAATATGCGGTGAAATGTAACCCTGAATCACCGCCGAATCTGTGCGTGGATAATATAAAATGAATAAACGGATTTGAGAGGCTAAACTAGAACTAAAAATTAAATGTAACAAATAAATAGCAGCACCTATAAGTAGCTGTAATCGCTCTGTGAGGAATTCATTCTCTTAGTTTTGCATAAAGAAGTAATGCAATTTTATATTTTGATTGAGCTTTAAATCTTAGTTACACTAAGCGTCATTGTTATATATCGTTTGGTGTTCTTCACGCCATGGAGCGCTAACACTTCTGGATCGTTTTTGCATCTCAAAAGACCTACGCAGCCTGGACCCCTTTGTTCTAATTGTGACTTGCATACTGAAAACACTCAAGCATTCATGGCCTGATGTCATGACAAACAGGATCTACCGCCAGCAAACCCGATGTCACGCAACAGCGGTAGCGTAGCAAAGGAAACACCACATAAAATGTTTCATGTAATTTTTTTCCCCACCGTCAACATTATTTGTAATTTAAAACAATGTATTTCTGCATGTATACTCCTGTGCGGTCCTGTACAATATAGTAATAGAAAACGATCAATTCCTGTCCCCTTAACCAGCATTTAAGTGTTTAGTTGAACTTAGCTTAAGTTTATGTTTGTGCATTTGCAGTTATTCAATTAGACAATATAAGTCACAATACTAATACATCTGCAAGACTTTATGGGAACTTGAGAAATTACACTAATTGTTTAGTATGTGCCCATCAGTGTATATGCAGTGTGCGTCATGCTCTAACAGACCCTGTCGAGCAGGATAGGTGAAATATGAGGTAGGGAAGTAGGGATTGTGGGCACGAGAGGGGGTTAGGTTGCACCCCCCGCGGGCACGGGACACGGGGCGTGTCTGGCGCGCTGCCAGCGCCGCGTGTTTCGCCGCCCACCGAACCTCGCTTAAACACAGCGATCTTCTCTTCCCCTAGCGCCATTCTGATCGCAGCTTAATCTTGCAAGTAAGTATCTTCGCTTCTGTTAGTAATACTAAGAAACATTTTTTTGCAAGTAACAGAAGCTGGCCCACATTCACAAAACCTTAAACCGTACAGTAAAGGCAATCTGCCGGTTGCTTTGGTATTTTTTCTTATCTACGCATCGACTTTTGTAGACTTCTAGGAGTTGATTTATATTGTTTAATTATATTGTTTAAACGCATTGATGCGATGTTAAATGCATGCTTTGTTCCATGTACGTCTCCGACATGTTCTGTTTTCATTTATGCAGGAAAAATCGTGTAGTTTTGAAGCCTTCGCTGAAACTCAGTCAAGTCATACACATTATGTAACAGTGCAATGTTAATGAGTGCAACAGCGGGATTTGCAGAATTCGTTATCCATTTAAAATGGCTTATCAGCAATTTCAGCAGATGGTTCTAACGGGGATGCGAGAATACGTTAAAATACAAAGTCCGTGTTTGCGAAACCGATTTGTATTCAAGATTTGCATATGGAATATTTTTCATACGACCTCAAAATGCAATTTTAATTTTAAATG
>JAODKL010000114.1:282918-303333 GCA_026780765.1 Petrocephalus schoutedeni
CAGGAGCAGGAGCAGGAGCAAGACCGGGAAGAAAGCGAAGGAGAGGCAGACACGGAGTATTACGGAGACAGTCTGTCGAAGGGCGGATATGTGTTTTACAGGTTTGCCGCTGGCGTCTCAATTTCAGTTTATTTAACATGTATGTTAACATTGCAATGGCATGCGCTGGGCGAGAGGATAAAGCTGAAATATGGACATGGAAACAGGATATGAAGAAGTAAAAATAAGAATTGAAAAAATAATGAATAAGGGAATGTCCGTGTATGATATGTGGGGGTGCAGGGCCAGTGTTGCACATCGCGAAGGTAACGTGAGCAGCATTAATTGCACATTGGAGACAAGTCATGGGGACAGGACTTAATCGAATGCGCCCACTTAAGCAGCTTAACTTCATTCTGTGTTGCATCAAGTTACTGTCGCCAAGAAGTACTTAAGCAAGAGTTCCCTTTTATTTTTATGCAGCGACCTAAAATGATGAGCTAAGCAGCTGCTCTGTGGCTTTTGAAACATGCAGTAACCTACCTGAAAATGTTGGACTACGTGATGCGCTTAATGAGGCGCTGGCTGTGGCTGTTGGTGTCATTTCAGGGATCGGAAGGAATGGGCCGATCTGGAGCCAGTACCGCAAGACGATGGCCCAAATCCCGTGGTAAAGATTGCATACTCAGAAAAGTGTAAGAGACTCTATACTAATAAAGGTCGCATACTATGACCGTAAATGTGTTACTTTTACACGGAAGTTCGCCTGGTCTTGCCAAGTGTTAAATACAGGTTTTGACTCCTGACAGCGATCGGAGAAAAAAAATCGTGGTTGTAGCATTACTATAATATACAGCGGTGTTTGCCATCACCCAAACCACATATTTTCGTGCCCTCCCGTTTAATATAAAAATGTCTATGTATAAAAATTTGAAAGTGACGTTTTAATTACACACAATTAAATGATATGATCTGTGGTTCCGTTTATTTAGCGTGACTTTATCTCCTTACAGTCGCAGATGTGTATGACTACTTTCGGGCCCTGGTGAAGAACGACGAGAGAAGCCAACGAGCGTTTGAACTGACCGCCGATGCGATCGACCTGAATGCTGCGAATTACACAGTATGGTAAGCGTGTACCGTGCGCGCTGTGCACCCTTCACAATATGGTTTTAAGGGCGCAAGCAGCCGGGCTCCCTGTATCTAGCCGCGTGGTTATCCAGATGCGGTGACGTCACAAATCGCTTTGGAAGCCGCGTGACGGGAAGCGGGAAGTTTCGGCGAACAGCTGCTCACTTTGACGTCTGCGACTGATGTTGACATGTGGCTCGTTGTGCTGCCAAAGCAGTGATGTTAATGTTGAATTGTTCAGTTTTTAAATGGATATATGGAAAAATGCACTCAAATCACAAAAAATATTGATACAGCAGGATGCTGGGTAACCAGAAATCTGGCTAAAATTGTATAATACAGATCACTGCAACCCTTGTTGTTGAACCCACAGAGATGGAGATTATCTTACTACTGAGGCTCTATGGTCACACAAATAGAGAACACAGCGCAAGAGGGGCCAGCAGGTGGCGTAATAGTTAGGGATGCGGCCGTTTAATCAAACAGTTGCTGGTTCGAATGCTCCCTGGGCGCTCAAGTAGCTGCCCCCTGCTGTGTCCCATTGTCACATGGGTTAAATGCAGAGGACACATTTCATTGTTCTAACACTGTTAACAGCTAACGCTGTGGTGTGTCTGTCAGCAATGACAGTTAATCGCCCTTCAGTTTCACTGGAGTTTTATCGTTACCTTTTGACATGTTGACTCGGGCAGCACAATGAAGAACAAGTTATTGTGACTTAGAGTTGGATATATATCATGAGTTTTATATAATGGATAGATAGATGTATATATTTTTTACACAAGCACATGACTGGTTGTTGTACTTTGTGTCTTTCCCTAATTGTTTAATGTGTGATTTATTTATTCATTTATTTTCACTTCCTTTGTCCTCTTAGGCACTACCGCCGAGTCTTACTGCAGGCTCTGAAAAAAGACCTCCATGAGGAGCTGAGGTACATTACTGCCATCATTGAAGACCAGCCCAAGAACTATCAAGTCTGGTAAACACCATCTCCTAACCTTTGTGAGAAAAAAGTACCTTATTTGTCTCAGAATATTTGTGACTACAGGATCTTCACAGAGATATGTACAGGGGTCCTTTTACTGAAGGTTATTCCAGTGAACAAGATCTCTTCCTCATTAACCATTTTTAAAGGTTGTTGAATTGCTCAATTCTATTATAATAAGCATAAAATCAATTGTATGCGGCAGTTGAAGCAAAACTCGGCGAGGGTGCCTTGTCGAGCCTGGATTGACCTTGGCGATTGACCGCATCTGGTAAATGGATTCGTTTGTCGTGTGAGCTGGAGTGTTTCTTTGCCCCAGGCACCATAGACGCATGGTGGTGGAGTGGCTCAAAGAGCCCTCCAAGGAGCTGGACTTCATTGCGGACATCCTTAGCCAAGATGCTAAGAACTACCATGCTTGGCAGCACAGACAGTGGGTCATCCAGGTAGGAAATTTATTTTTATATATATTTTTATATATATTTTTCATATATATATATATATATATAATGTGTGTGTGTCTGAGTAGACTTTACTTTTGCAGTAGCTCGCAATACATTCCCATTTTGTTTCGGTGACCGGAATCGGAAGTTTTAAGCAACAGCAGCCTGGCCGACCTTCACGTCGATCAAGTGGTGAATGCCAGAGGGAGCATAGATGATAGGCTCACATCTAAACAATTTTTGCATATTCACATACATACAGATTGCATGTTCCTTTAGGTGACACTTTTATCCAGAGTGTCGTACAATCAAGAACGTAGGGCCATCCAGTCCCTTGAGCGATTGTGGTTACAGGCCTCACTCAGGAGCCGAATTGTGAAGTCAGTCCCCTGTGCTTGAAGTTGCTTGGAATTATACTTCAATAAATGGGTATAAGTGGTCTAATGCAACAGATGTGCACTCTGCCCTTGTGGAAGTTTTTTGTTTGCTTAAAAAATGAATGAATTAATAATAAAGTTATTTAAAATTGAAAAGACCAATCGCAGAGCTGAGCAGTGTCAGAGTAACACAGTGGGCATTCCCTCGAGGTCTCTCACATCTGCTTCTGTAAATAAGCTTTGAATTTTAATCACCCCTGTTTGTATTCTGAAGGTGGTGGTGGGGTTTAAATGTAGGAGGTTAGGGTAGCAGTTGATAAATACTTAAAGCTTGGCCCCCTGGGAGGCAATCAATGTGCATGTCTCATGCAGGCTCTGCTTTTTCACAGCGGTATTTATTCTGATACAGCAGTGTCATGTTGTCTGAATGCCGGCTTTTGTTGACCAGGTGTCTATCAGAGAGCAGCGTGAGGGAGGGGGGATCCGATGTGTTGTGGTTGTGCTTGGCTGCGAGGGGCGGGGCTGATTGCGACCGTTTGGCCAGGAATACAAGCTTTGGGACGGCGAGCTGGAATATGTGGAGCAGCTGCTGGTGGAGGACGTGAGGAACAACTCGGCCTGGAACCAGAGGCACTTCGTCATCTCGCACACCACGGGCTACTCGGACCCGGCCGTGCTGGACCGGGAAGTGCAGTAAGTAGCGGCCTGAGGGCCCGGGGCTGGCCGCTCGCACAGGCCTCGCCTGCAGCTGTGCGCCTCCCATTCGGCTCTCCGGTTGTTGCTGTAACTCGACGCGGGCTCTGTCCACTCTGTGGTTCGGGTCCAGAAAGTAAGAATCCAGACCAAGATTTAGTCCCAGCCAGCTAGTTGTGTATAAAGAGTCAGTCAGAGTGCTCAGCTGGTAGGTTGTAACAAAGCCTCGGTCTGGATTTCTGCTTTCTGGACCTGGAATTTCCACCTCCGGGTTACAGAAATATGCCAGTGCTGTACGGCTCTGACATCCTCTGTCACCTTTGGGATGAACGAGCCTTTGATGGCTCGTGCCAGACTTCCATTTCACCCTCCATGATTATACAGTACGTAAGCCCTATGAACATGGTCTGCTTTGCGCTTCACTGAATAGTTATTTATTAGAGGCATTTACTTCCTTAATGTTTTGTCTGAGACCTTTTTGGGCCTTTTTGAACTGAGGCTTATTTTCCTGTTTTTTGGGGAAAATAGTCACTAAATTAGCATCTCTTTGCAGGTACAGCCTGGAACAGATCAAAAAGGCTCCACACAATGAAAGTGCCTGGAACTACTTAAAAGGGTATGTGATAATGACTTTTTTATAACAATAATAAATGAATTATACCAAAGGAGTATAAGTAAGAGAGTAATTCCACGTGTGAACAGTAGATGCCGCAATTGTCCTTATTGCCGTGTCTGCTTAAATCGTACCTGGAGGCACCTCACGATAAATGCTGTCCAACAAGCCTAAATACGCCAGAATGACTTTGATTATTTTACCGTATTAGTATTTATGATAAGAGGGTAACGCTGCTATGAGATTTTAATCCTCAAAAACATCCAGTAAGTCGTTTGCTTTTGTTAAGTACAGGTACCTTAGGTTTTCATCATACCCAGTAAATTCAATATCAAAATGAAATGGCCTTGTTGAATATTGAAGGGGCTTGTGATGCATGCCTACCATGTGATGCATTTCAGTCCAAGCTTTGAACCGGGGTACCTCATGTGCTTAAAATAAATAAATGATAACACACTTCCAGACATGCAAGAAAGATCTCCTCTGTGCTGAGTGAGTCTGCTAAGAGAGACAAAATTATCCCCCGGAGGAGACTGATAATCAGCATTTTAAACGCAGTGACTCATTTGTATTGCGGCGAGAACAGAATTAAATTCAGCTTTAATGACCTCTTTTGTGAATTAGTGTCTTTATATACTTTGAAGATTGAACAGTTTGGTCAGGATGCATTTTTAAAGAGATGAATGCATGTGTTGGAACACTTTCCTTTTCTGAAGAGTTGCTGTAAGAGATCAAAGTGAAATTCACGAATGAGACATTACTTGTCCATTAGTGCGGGGATTTTTTTTTTGCAAGTGGTACAAGGCATTCAGATCTAGCCAGTTTAGGCTCAATCTAAAAATTCTTGATTTTCTGTATAATGTAACTTTTTAAATTTTCCTGCAGGAAGAATATTTCAGGGTTGTTAGATGATGGTTTAGTGTTATGGTTTGTTCATGTACGGCAGTAACTTCTGACCTTAAAAGGGGCTGGCTTATTTATGCAAATGTGATTGAAGCCGTGGCCTGCTGAAAATGGTCTACAACCATCCCCTCCCCGTAGGATCCTCCAGGACCGGGGCATGTCCACGTACAGCGGGCTTCTGGAGCAACTGCTGGAGATGCAGAGGAGCTTCAGCTCGCCCTACATTACGGCCTTTCTGGTGGACATCTACGAGGACATGCTGGAGAGTGCCAGCAGTAGCCAAGAGGAAACCCTCAAGAAGGCCTTGGAGGTGGGGGGAGACCTGGTGAAGCGCGTGGGGGTGGGAGCCTTTAAGGTTCTCCTGGAGGAGGGAACATAGAGGAATCTGCTGAGGGTGGACTTCAACCTTTTTAATATACAATTTATCCTAGCAGGAGAGCAGTTGTGCTTAGGTAGATGTTACTACAGCATTACAACAGTGTTGCACGTATCTTTTCATTTTTGTTTATTTGGGATCTCCATCCATCCATCTTCCAACTGCTCATCATGGTCAGGTTCACGACAGATCTGGGCCCGATCCCAAGCAGCGTAGAGCAGAAGGCTGCTGTGCACCCTGGATGGGATGTACTCGGCTACATGGTCCATTAAAGGAAGTGGCTAACGAGCCTTGTCCTCCGTGGGGTGGAAGCCCTGCTGTGTTCTGTTCTGCCGGAGATTTCTGTCGAGCTCCGCTGGGCTAATTTGAGCCTCGGTGAGAACACCTGCATTAATCATCTGCCCGGCTGCGCAGGAATGTCATCAATAACTGCGCAGCTGAGATTGCGCTGCTGATTTTCTGACCTCTGGAGGGGTCGCTGTTGCTGTGGGGGTGGGGGTTGTACGGTGACCTAGATCGGGCCCGGTGGCGTCACATAGAGGGATTCGCAGACCCTTTTATTACAGGAGAGTGGGGGATCCCCAAAATGGAGTTTTGTGTAGGATTGCACCTGACAGTCTTCCCAGCTGCTGGTCAGAAAACTAGGTTGTATTGGAAAGCAAAGCATGCAGAGTTAAAAATGCTTTTCTACAGGAAAATAAAGCGTGCATGGCTCTGGGGCGCCTTCGACAAAACCCGAATGCCAAGGATGCTGGGAATAAATCCAGAATTCAGAGCAGCCTTCACTCTTACTGAAAGGTGTATTCCTGCATGTTACGAATATCGCCCTGGCGGCTCGCGTGTGCCACAGACATCGGGCTTGATAGGCTTCCGTGGGAGGACGTCTCCCCCCCCCCCCCACCCCCCCAGGCTCGGGCGTATGTCAGCGTCTCAGACGGCGGGCCCGTAACTCAGAAACATATCACAGTTGCAGACAGGGTGAAGGGGTTATTTCAGTCCCTCGTAAAAAAAAAAATCACACGGATGCTTCTTTTAAGAACACCGTCTTTATGAAGCACATATATGTCGGGGAAAAACTGACTCGTTTTAAAGCAGCAGTTTGGATTTGCTGTCTGTCACTTATTGGTGTGATTTTTCTCACTGAACTCCCCAATCTGTTGAATTTAATATGCTTTGCTTGTCCCTTTAAATCAGGGTTTTGGCTGTAGGACTCCCCGGGATTTGATTGGTTCCATTCTGCCCCCTCTCTCTCTCTCTCTCACTCACTTGCTCCCCCTTTCCCCAACAGCTCTGCGAGCTCCTGGCCGCAAAGGAGGACACCATCCGCAGAGAGTACTGGCGCTATGTCGGCCGTTCCCTGCAGGGCAAGTACAGCACCAGAGAGGAGGCAGAAGGGGCAGCCTCATGTGAGCCCAAGGAGAAGGCCAGCGATGACTAAGGAGGCAGGGTGGCCCAGACCCCCAAACCCCACTGTCACAGTGGGGAAATTAGCGAGGGTCTCCAGTGCGGTTACCACATTGGTAACACCTTTCCTGAATGAGTGATGGGGGCTGGGGGCGGGGCGGGGGGGGCGGTGTGTGGTCAAAGAAACTTCTTATGTCTTTAGGTCGAGATACTTAGCTGCATACCAGAAGTAACAAAAAGCATGTCAGAGTCTGAACTTATGTCCGGTTCAGGGGAGGGTCCATGAGCTCACGTCGATTTGTGATTTGGCAACCGGCTGTCGGATTGATTGAAGCACTTAACCTCACGGAGGAGAAGTCCAGTTGTGAGGGCATCTGAGAAGGTCTCGTTCATGGACGGGGGAGCAGGGGCCCTAACCGTCAGCTGAAATGTTGCCAAAACATTGTACGACTGAACTGCATTGCTTAGACTGTAATGTCTTTTGTACACTAGAACTAATTATAATTGTTCCAAACAATTAAAAACCTAATCTTGTATTTTTTTCCACCCATTGTTTCGGGGCTTCATTCTATAAAGACACGTAGAGCCGTCCCCAATGCACGTCATTAGGGAAGTGCCAGTCCCAATATGACCTCCAAAACATTACGTTGGTCTGGGCTGGCCTGGGATTTAACATCGGCCCAAGACTTTGGGGTCCCCTGGGGTAAATTTTGCCAGCCCACATACCCATCGACCCACTGGGAAAATGCCCGCTGTGTCAGATTTCCAGTCCAGCCCTGTGTTGGTTACAAAGCCTTAGAGGCATACTAGTTTTAGCAGCTGTACCAAATGACAAAGGTTATTGTTTTAAAAGCAAGATGTTTCTGGTGTAGCTTATTTCTTTAATGCTAAATTGGAATCGTATTACACGCATATATTTGTGTGCACGCACACACGTGGGGAACTCCCAATCCGATTTCGAATCCCAGTCTCTATCTAGGATATTAAATTGCGATGTTAAAAGCTTTACAGTCAGCTTTTCAAATGCTAAAAGTCCCTGTTTTCAACGCCATCACAGGAACACCTGATTCTTTTTACTTTAAAAGGTTTAAAGGATCACGTTTGGATGTAAATAACATCCTTATGTGGTTATTGCTGAAGGATTATGTCAAGCATCTCTGCAGAGATGATTACAGTAATTTCATTAGAAGCCTTAAGGGTTACAGCAGTCTGCATTTTTTTTTTCTTTTGGATTCTCTGGAGTCGTTACACTAACTGCAAACAGGAATCCGGCTACTGAAAACTGCTGGGAAGATGCCAGTGTTGGAATAAGTGGTGAGTCAACATTCCAGGACACAGCCCGCTCTCCTCGGCATGGGGGTTAGTGGGCGGGGCCGGGCACTCCACAGCCCGCTCTCCTCGGCATGGGGGTTAGTGGGCGGGGCCGGGCACTCCACATCCCGCTCTCCTCGGCATGGGGGTTAGTGGGGGGGGCCGGGCACTCCACAGCCCGCTCTCCTCGGCATGGGGCTTAGTGGGCGGGGCCGGGAACTCCACAGTCCGCTCTCCTCGGCATGGGGCTTAGTGGGCGGGGCCGGGCACTCCAGCGCTGTCCTTCTGCATCGGCTTCTGTAAGCGTGGGGTGGATTCACCACCCTGCGTCTCGGCATCTCCTTAAATGACCTGCTATTTAAGCTGCATCGGACACTGGAAACTGACGCTGCCCCCAGGTCCAAAAGCACCTCCACTTACACACAATCCTATCTTCCTCTCAGTTTTATTTCCCTGTGCAGTTTGGGTTCCATTCGGGATCTTACCCAGAATCCTCCCCCGTCATGGGCCTGTTTCGGAAAGCAGGATTTCTTGCTTAGCTGGATAACTTGTTGGATTTAAGGTACTCTAATTTAACTGGACTTTACCTTTGTTCACTTATATTTAGCCAAGACTACCTTAAATCTTTCCAACACAGCAAGAAATTCCAGGTGCTATTGGTTTTGGCTACTATTGGTTCAACCAAGTAACCGCTTACCTGAACCCCCCTGCTGCATGCCAGCTCCATCTATACCATTAAACTGGCAAGATAACGAGGTACCCATTTCTCATCCTCTGTATTGCCTTGACTCTCTCCTTAAACACTTAAGGACACCACACTCCAAAACACACACTATTTTGCAAGCTGCAAAATGCTTCCCTATGTGTCCATCCACCTAGCCATCCATTTTCTTAAACCGCTTGTCCTGTTCAGGGTCTCAGGAGGTCCAGAGCCTATGCCGGAAGCTGCAGGTATGAGGCAGGGACACTCACACATGCACACCTAAGCAATTTGGAAACTTGATTAGCTTCAGCATGTTTTTGGAGTGGGGGGGTGGGAAGCGGAGTACCCAGAGGAAACCCCCGCACATATGGAACCTGGTCCCAGAGGTGCTAGCCACTGCACCATCATGCCACCTCCCTGTGTTTCATGATAGCTAATGTTTATTAATATGAAGATTAAACATTGTACGTTAATTTTCAGCTATTTCATCATTCAATACCGCGTGTGACTCGATGTGGTTTGTTTCCGTAGAGACACATGGCCCCGGAGAAGGCTGATTCCCTATTGCTCCTGTTTCCTAGGAGATGTTGAAATCTGCCATGATGTTTTGGTGGCGTGCATGGTTAGCCCGTCGTGCGCTAAATAGGCAGGCGTGTGGGTAAGGAGAGGGGGTGCTGGCTGTGCTAATGGGTTGCCTGCTTTTATGTGCTGAACCGAGCACAGCAGTGCACTTGGGCGCCGGTCGCGGAGCCTGAGAGCGCCGGGCCCATCTGTCAGTCACAAAGGGAGACAAGCCTTCCCACTCACTATTATACCGCGGAGACCGGTGATGAAAATCAGCATTTAAATCCACTGCACACAACACAAACATTTTGGAAAATCACCACTGCCCGTTATTAAGTTCTGCACCCACATGGAAATCCTATAAAAGCCTAGTAATAATATGTAACTTAAATATTTCCTTTTCTCATTTGATGAAGAGCGTGAAGTCTGTGGATACTCTGTAATGTGGTACTCAGTCTACAGATTTTAGATTAGGGTTATACGGTCTTCCTGTCAAGATCAATATTAATCTAAATGGGAAAACATTGTGCTGAATGGCCTAAAGATTATTTTAGACATTCCAGCTTCACAGTATAAGGGTTTTATTACCTTAATTTCAGCCAGGTAGACGTCACATTGAGGTTTGGGTTATATAACGCATTAGCCATGGTGAATGGGGGGGGGGGGGGGGGGGTTCGCATCAAAGGGGTTTTTTTTGGCCGTTAATATTTTTCTGCAAATGGAGAGAAATGCAGGTGCTCTGGCTCCCATTTAGGATGCATCGCCCAAGCTAATTAAAAGTATCCTCCGATAGCAACTACTGCTAAGAGACAGGCCCGAGATGAAGCAACAGCACCATCCAGGGGAGGGGAGCAGGGGGAAGATCGGGAACTGGCTCTCGGAGACGTGCTTTGAGAGAAATGATGGGACACCGCACTGCTTGACAATTTCTATAGAGTTCATGGTAGAGTCAGAGGTTTCTTATTTGACTGGCATCCTGTCCAGGGTGTCCCCCAGCTCTGTGCTATCTGGGGACATAGAAATAGTCTTAGACAAGAGAGTAGAGCAGAGCAGAGCAGAGTAGAGTAGATAACATCCATCCATCCATTCATTAAGCAGGGTCATGGGGGTCTGCAGCCTATCCTGGAATCTTTGGGCACAAGGCAGGGAATAATCCAGGGCGGGGTCCCAACCCATCACAGGGCACACACACACTATTTGAATAAGAAAAAACTGGTACAAGAATTAGTGTTCTGAGTGAGGTGCAAGGGTCATTATAAAGATACGGTGACATTTTACTTGATCTCATGTTTGTTCATCATTAATCCTTCTGTATTTCGTGAGGTACTATATTCAGTTGTGATTTGTATTTGAGTAGCAATTGAGTTTCGAAGTTACTCCTGCCCCCGCAAGTAAAGTGTCATCCAAACATAGAGGTACAGTGCATGTATACCAGGAGTTTGGTGGGGGGGCAGTACTGAGCTGAAATTGCCTTTGTGTGTGGTATAGATGGATGGGTGGATGTATCTTTGGGGTACTCAGCAAGATTGACAAGTTAATAACATTACAATTAGCAACTCAGCCTCCCGAGTTCCTGGATTTTCAGGGAAATGATCTGGCTCGTGGGCCGATCTTAGCGTCTGGACTCGACCCAGCTCTCCATTAGAAGGCACATCATTCTGGTGGAACGGCCCTGGACGTCACTCTGAGCCGTCCCATACTCAGCACGTTTGGGGAGCCAGTCCGGCGTCTGCCTCACTCAGGACGCCTCTCTCCGCACACGTTATCGAATTACTGCAGCTCGGCGTGGAAGGCCAGTCAGCGAACAAAAGGCCAATATGTGGGGAGGGGGGGGGGGGGGGGGGGCGTCATCCATGCAGATCAAAGGGGGTGGTTTGCAGATTTCTACACCCACAGATGGGAGAAGAGTGCAGATTTAAAGGCTTGGCTTAAAGTATCAGCATCCTGACGGCAGCCAGAGCCAACGCACTACAATCAGCATTAGAAACGGCCAGACTCTCGTAGCCACTCACCGCATGTATTTTTAATGAAACAAAACTGAGAAACTCCTACTCACCCCCACTCACCCCCTTAGCAAAGCAATAAAGCAGGCAGCTCCAGATGTGTCATTGGGGATGCTAGTAAGTGGAATTCTTGAAATAAGCCCAGGGGCACAGTCTTGCAGAGATATGATGCATAGCTGTACGCAAGCTGGTATTCGCAAGTCCTTGGCGCTGACTGGCTAAAGAAGCCCCTAGAGGGTAACAGGCTCTGCTCATTCTCAAATCCCCAAAACAAGAGGAGACTCTATACTACAAAATGTTTCGTAAAGCATATTCAGACAGCTACCACTCACCTCAAACAAAAACTTTCTGCTTCTGTAATTATACCGTTATTTAGCATTTGCCGGAAGCTGTGCTGTGCTGTAGATCAATACTTCGAAATCAGGGGTGTCCAACTCCAGTCCTGGAGAGCCGCGGCCCTGCACATTTTTGGCTTTACCCCCATTTAACGCACCTGATTCAACTCACAGCTCATTGTGCTAATTACCACACAGCTCTTCAGCTCAGTCGTTTGTGGTGGAACAGGGAAAGAACTAAACTACACAGGGCACAGGCCCTCCAGGACTGGAGTTTGACACCCCTGTTCTAAATGAAAAGGGTGAGAATAAAAAGGGGAAAAAATAAAAAACATTTTTAACGTCTGCTCAACCCTGTGCACCTGAGCATGGTCTCATTAACGCAAGTGTTCCCCGGTGCATAAATCTGTAGCCAGCTAATTGGCCTGTTCCACTGCAGACCACAGGAACCGTCTAGGATCTTAAAATCCTCAAACATTAAAATGGCCCTCTTCGAGCCAGAGGAATTCAAAGGCACACTATTGATTAAAAAAAAAAGTCTTTTGAGCAGTTTGTTCCTTTCCATGTTGAAAAGGTATGTTTTTTTTGGGGGGGCTGAAAAATCACCACATATAAGCGGGGCTGTCAGGTGTCAGATCCTGCCAAGAACAGCACTGCTGAGCTGAGCAGGAGATACCAGCAGCACCACAAGCAAATGTAGGGGCTCCACGAGCCCCTCGGCATGCTTCCTCCCAGATGTCTACTCATAATTAACCAGAGGTTTGTTTAAGGTTTTGTATGGCAAATGACATAAAACCAACACACGGCGTATGGGGTCACTGCCAGCTGCCTGTTTGACCGGATCTTTTCCCTGTGTGAGGAATTTATCACAGCAGCAGAAGTAGGAGTTGATACTCTGGATATAATGGGCCCTCATTTTCAGGTATTGGTACCCACGCGAAGCATTTTATAATTGGAAAAAAAGCATGTTTAAATGTATTTTAATGTGCATTGAAGATTAAAAGTCACAGCATGTCAAAATGTTTGTAAGCTTTTATGAGCTGAAATGAATCAAGCCTTGAGAGTTTTAATAGTAATTGATGTGAGAAATTATGGAAGGGTTTAAGGTCCCAGTAAAACAGACGTAGTTCCGTTTTTGTCTGGTTTTCAGATGTGGCTTTCTGGGTAGCAGGACATGGCCCTTTAGTGTGTTTCCGGTATAGGGAGAGTTTTTTTTCCCACTTTTCAGTGTCCAGGTGACACCTATGTGCAAATATCAGTGAGGAGCAGCCTGGGACTGCAGTGGCTGTCCTTCATGATAGCAGAGGTGTCTGCAGCCACAAGAGGGCGCCACACGGAACTCAATTTAGTTGGGGAAAAATGAAGCCTTGAAATCTATGGTGTTTGGGGATTTACAATTAGGGCCAGTAAAATAACCACTGGGAAGTGAGCTACAGAAGTGGGTGACTGACATTTAAACCTCCCTTAGGAAACTAGTCCAACATAGCGAGTGAGCGCAAATCCACCGTGATGCCTTTTCAGGAATGTGCCAGCTGTTCATACAGTCGTCTAATCTAGCTCTGTTCTGTAATGCTGATTTCCTAATGGGGCACCAAAGCTTTGCCTCACTGAATAGTCATGAGTCCCGACAGCAGAATACAACCAAAGCAAAGCCGTTTCCAGTACAGATTCCATGGCCACCTCCTCAGAAATGCCAAAGTCCTGAATTTTGCTTGTCACTTCCATGACCTCCTGTCTGATCATCTCATCCCTCTTTCCCCGTGGGCATGATGCCCATAGACCTTTGGTTTTTATTTGTTTCTGGACAGGCTACATGTGCTCTGGAGACTAGGCGATGGATGTGACATGACACTTGCATCTCAGGCGTAATGACCGACGTGAGTGTGTACTCCGTGACCGCAAATGCATTTGTAGCTATTCTGTTCTTTAATCTGGGTGTCATGTTAGATACCGGGTGTTTTGAGGAGGTGACCGGGGGCCGTAGGAGCTGAGATGATAAAAGCCGCCCTGTGGGGCGCGGGTGACATGGGCTGCGTCTCGTCGCGGCCAGGCGCCGTTCTCCGCGCCTCGGGCTGCGTCATGTCGCGACCAGGCGGCGTTCTCCGTGCCTCGGGCTGCGTCATGTCGCGACCAGGCGGTGTTCCCCGCGCCTCGGGCTGCGTCGCGTCGCGGCCAGGCGCCGTTCTCAGCGCCTCGGGCTGCGCTCTGAGTCACGGTAAGCTACTGCTAAAGTGTGACAGGGGCGCGGATAGCAACGAGAGCATCGGCGTCCAGCTTAAGAGCGATCTCAGCCCGGTAATGACGCGAGAGCGGCTGTCGTGAGCGGAACCGGGGCCGTGCACCTGCCGCATCGGGATGGTCGGGCGCATTGCGGGAAGCCCACACCGCGCGGGCTTCATCTATTCTGCGTGTCAATCAGCTAAGATGCAGAGCTGGGAGAGGCCAGGGGTCCAGCCAGCTGCTTCCGCAAGGCACCCTTCGGCATTCTCCCGGCGGGCGGAATCACTGTGACGGCTACACATATCTAAATCTGTCAAGATCTAAGCACACGAAATACCACCTTCCACCCTCACACCTTCCAAGTCATCCAGGCAATGGATAAAAACCTGTTGGGAAAGGGATGTAAGAAAAGCATTATTATAATAATTATTTATAATAATTATATAATTTTATAATTTAATAATAATTATTATATAATTTAGAATTATTTATATTTATTATTTCATTGATCCTGCCTCCTCAAATCCTCAAAAACAATGTATGTTGCTTCAGCCAAAATTATCTGTTAAATAAAACACACAATTATTTTTTATTCTTATAACCTTATTTATGTACCTATTTATCATCTATTACTACTAATAATTATTAACTGTATTGAACGTATCGCTCTTTAAAGTACATACAAGTTGTCTACATGCAGGCACTTGGTTGACTCAAGTAATCTGTTCTACAAACTCTTACGTAAGTAAAATTTTACATAAGTCAGATGTAGCCCCCATACCACTCAAGGCATCATATAGCACATAATACATACTAGAACATGTATTAAACAAAAACATAAAGACTAAATTCATTTTCCGCATGTCGGTATTTTACATTGGTATTCCTGTGAAGTCTATTTACATTACTGTGCGAAAGTGTTAGGTAGCCAATAAAAATGTTTACATGATCGTCATGTTGGTGTAAAGCTATGCTACTATGCCTGTTGACTAACTTAGCCATTTCAAAACTTATGCTAAAATCACCCCAGTATTTGCAACAACCTTTCAATACAGCCATGTATTTTTTGACTCAACCACTAGCACTCCTTGTATAGCTAGTCAATATCTCATTGACTTTTTAAACTAATTTAATTAATTAACTGACCCTGTGGCAAATTTTAAAGCAATCATTGAATGGTTGGTGTGCCCCTGAGGAGAGGTTTGCAACCGAAGTAACTTTTGGGAGAACAGAAGAAATCCTTACTAGTTTTTGTGTTACTCTTAATTTGCATATGTGCTAATGCTAAATTGGGTTTATTGTTCTAAGAAAAAGTCTACTTAACACCCAGATAAATAGTTTTGTCCAATCTAGGGAAAGAAAGGCCAGTGTGTTTAAATAGCTGTTTAATGTGTGAATTTATAGTATTGTATATGTCATATTTTAACATGTCCTAAGTTTGCACGTCTGCCACCTTGGTTAGGTCTCTCTTGTAAAAGAGATATAAATCTCAATGGGACTTACTAGCAAAATAAAGGCAAAGGCACATTTCTTTTGACTGCCTACGACTTTTGCACAGTACCGTACCCCAGATTCTTTTGTTTCAGTCCAGAATTACATTAAGCTGATTTCCACTTTAGCCATGTAATTAATATTGTTGTTTTGTGTATTTTAGCGTTAGTTACTGCCTGAGAGGAAGAGAGCGAGGTGCCTGAGACCCTGTTGTCGTCACGAACTTTACAAAGGAGGCCTCTTGCACCTCCTTTAAACTTCATTGAGGTGACAGTTGCCTAGCGACCCCCGAAGCGAAACTCGCTTGAAGTGTCCCTCATTAGCGCGGCGTGACAAGAGCCGCGGAATGACTTCTGGAGACGCATACGCGTCTCCCTCTCCACCCTGTCACGGCACAGGTAAACCTTTATCAAACAGCGGGCTCAGCCGCGGAACAGAGGCCACGCCTCCTCCGCTTATTAAACCCGCTATTTCGGGACGTAAGTGCTCTCCCAGCCTGCGATTGCTGATGGATTAGCAAAGCAAAGGGTGCATGCATCTGTACTTATGGAAGAGGACGTCACCGGTGCTATTGGAAAACAGGCCAGGTCCTTTTATGGTATTATATACCATGATATGGTGAAACGAAAATCTTTTGTCTGTGACGGCCCACTATTAATCACACACATGGCCCCCCTCTCCAGCGGTACATTCTAATTGCTTTCTAGTCACGTGTTCCCCGACACTGACATATTTTCCCTCCTTTTCTTATTCTACTGCCGATGACATCAGCATGAACAATCATTAATTCTGGGTTCTAAACCCTGGAGGCAGGAGAGACGGGGATTCGACCCCCGTAGAGGGTGGGATTGCTTAGCGCTAAACCCACTTTCCCATTCATTTCTCTCTTGGCTCTTGTTGAGTTAAACCATGCAGTGTTGGAGTGCATGGGGTCTCCAGTCGCCGTCGTCGCTTTCGAAGGCGTCTCTTTCACATTGGCCGCCTAACTGGCAGCTACGGGCACACGGCAGCCAAACCTCGCAGAATGGTAATGTGTGCTCCGTAGGCGTGCAAAACATCGACGGGAAACGAGGAATATCCCACCCCAGCGCTCCCCACCACCACCACAGGGGACACCTTCAACAGAGGCAGTCTTGGAAGTAATTGTCATCATTTCATTTTTACACCTCTGGGGATTAAGTATACTGAAAACAACCTGCTCTCCACCAATTAAAGTCGCAAAGCAGTGGCAACGTAACCGTAAATAAGCTCCTTCTGTAGGCTACAGGGCTAACGGGGGAAATAGCGCTTTTTCTAAGGGGGCGGGCCAGCCAGTCGCCGAACAGGAATTATACGAATAATTAAAAGGGAATGAAGTATGGCGCTGTTAGCCCCCTCCCGCGAACGCCGTCCTGCCTGAACACACCGAAAGTGATACTCACAGTGTGTGGCACGCCTCGCACCCAACGGGGCAGGGTGGAACTGCGGGGGGGGGGCTGCAAAGCACAACAACCCCCTGGTTGGGAGTGTTATAGAATGCGTAGCGGAACCGAAGTTGAATTTACGTTTTTCAAATGGGGGCAATAACAAAGAGTACCTTTGGGTTTTTTTTTTTATTTTTTATTTTTTTTTAATTTTCTCAAAACGAACGTGAAGTGAAACGGGGACAGGTTTTGGCGGAAAGGAAAACCGGAGACGCTTCTGAGACAAATAAATGCAGTCACTCGAAGCCAAGAGTGTGTGATGAAGACGATGTTACTCTGAAAGCGTCAAAGAAGTCATGCAGGTGCTGGTCATGCTATTTCAATTTATTAAAACAAAATCTGGCCTATTTTCTTTATATTGTCTGTTTTATTTATCTTGGTATACACACACACACACATATACTGTATATATAAAATGACTGAATCTCCTGTGCCACCTGCTCATGTGCATCTACTGCTAAATAACCACTGAGCCAGCCGCCAGCTTCTTCTCGCCCTTAGTGCAGCAACTGTCTGCTGAAGGCAGCGACGAGGGCAGAGATCATGTTCCCCCACGTGCTGACATCCAGCTGCCAGCCAGGGGATGCCGGCCAACAGGGTGATGGCTGTAGTGTTTGTCTGTAAGACCGGGGAGCCGACAATTCTCAGGAAGCCACGGAGCTCCTGATGGTGACCAGCTGGTGATGGGGACTGTTTACGGAGCTCTTGACCGTGAACAGCTGCCGACTGGAAGTGGCTACAGAGCTCCGGATCATGACCGGCCGGTGGCCGTGCTATTTTGCTCAGTGATGCCGGCGTTGCATTTTAAACACCTGCTGTATTGGGAATTTCTCACCCATTAACCCCACCCGGCCACGGTCACCCGACAGCGACACGTCCTGGGAAATGCCAGAAATCGCAGCAAATCGTCCTTTGCGAGTCTCCCTGCTCCTCTCAACACACTGCGAACCGCATTCCTGCAAGCGAGGCCCGCGTCGCCAGTTCCTGACCCCCTCAAGCCGTTAATGTCCAGTATGGCTAAATGACCTTATGCGTATTATCCATAACACCAAAGGCAATTAAACGATTATTAACCTTGCGTTCTTTATTTAGCCGAGTGTATTGGCAGTCTGATAAATCTATCGCTGCACGGTGAAGAGCAATTAGGGCAGAGAGGGTTGGTGTGGAGCAAAATAATCATAAACGGATTAGCAGCTAGCCTCAGAAGAGCCCGGGCCTAACTCCTATCAGAAACGTGGCAGACCGCCCGCTCTTTGCAAAGAAACTCACGAGGAAGGTGTATAGTAGACCGCACACACCTGTCTTGCAAAAAACGGGCAAAAAACAGGGCTTTTATTTTTTTTTGCCTCGCAACAGCGGGGACTGAACATACAGTAAAGTCGAGTCAAGTTCCTCAGCCCAGTGGCAGAGTTGGGTCCACCGCTACACGGGAAGATGTGATCAGCGCTCTGTCCCAGCAGAGGGACCGAGGCAGGCGCCAACACGCCGTCAGACCGCAGAAACGTGGACGGCGCCGTATCGTTAATGTAAGCCCTTCCTTGCGCAAGGGGACCCATGTTGTTGACTGCTTGGTGCACCCGTGTTCCTCTTTGCTTGGGAAGAGGCCTATTTCGGGAGCACGCCGGCGCTGTGATTTATGTGTGCGCTGAGCAATATGACAGACTTTAGCTGTACTCTTAACGGAAAGAAAGTTTCTATCTCTCTCTGCTTCCATGGCAACCCATCTTAGATTCCGAAAAAAAAGAGAAAATAAAGCCGACATCTTTATATCTTGTTTCTCCTTATTGCTCCAAACCTTACCGCTGACACACACACATTGTGTCGAGTCAAAGGCACTTTCCAGTCTATGTTCTGAGGTCACAGACAGCTCAGCCTAGACCACGAGGCTATAGACCACAAGGCTATAGATGCTGGCAGCTTGAGTGGCAATTTAATTAAAGTGACATAAGTTTTTACTCAAGTTCAATTTGCAGAAAGCCTTGCAAGGGACATTAACGGGAACTGTCACTGTTGGTCCTCTCCGCAGCATCCATGATGCTTGTCTCAAGACAAACTATGGGTGGGATGTCGGTCCATCACAGGGTGCACACACACACAATACGGGTAATCAGGAGGTGCCAATTTACAGACTTTGGAGGAAATATAAGTAATCACAGGGGAGAGAGACATACTCCACACCCTGATCCATGAAGGTGAGAAGGCACAGTGTTATTATCGAGTGAGCCCTCATGCTTCCAGTAGCTCTGTTCACCAGAAAAAAATACATCTAGTTAAAAGCAGTGGACATAATGAAAGGCAGAGGATATTTTTGGTCTGGACATTCTGGAGAAAACAGCTGGACAGCATAACAACAAATGACCACATGGCCGAGGTACTGAAAAGATCTGGAGAATGTAAGTGTGCGTGGGATCATAAAATGAGTAAGGCAGAAGATTTAAAAAGCTCACAAACGGCAAGAGAAAAAATGTCAGTGTGGGCAAGAGACAGAATCTGGTTTCAGGGAGAGACATGCACAAGCCGTGGGTCACACAAAGGACAATACCCTGCAATTCTTAAGTAGCTGTGCTGGGTCTGCGGCTGATAGCTTCTGATCTGAAGTCTGGGGCTTAGCAGCTGGAATCTAGAGACTGTACACAGTGCTCCAGTGTCGATAGCCCCTGCTGGACCTGTGTCACGGCCGCCCTGAGGTCTTTGCATTGTGAAAGCAGATGGAGGAACGTCTCTGATCTTTTGCTGGCTCACGACTTCCTCTTGACCAGCTGTCCCCAGAACAGACATCTGCCTGGAACGTTGTGGAACAATGAAAGGTTGAACTTGGTTATTCAAGTTGACCCAACACACACACACACACATGTACTTATATCATTATGGGGACATTAATTTTTATGGGCATAACCCTAATCCCAACTATACCAACCTTAACCATAAGTAACCACACAAAATACAGAACTTTTGGCATTTTGAGCTTTTTGCTTGCATTCTCAGGTTTTTATAAAATTTAGGTTATCCTTGCGGGGACCAAAAAAAAAATGTTCCCGCAAGGTAAAATGTCACAGGTTTAATCACAAATACACACACACACACGCCACCGGCATGTGCAACCCACCCTGACCACGTCGATGTCCCAGTGACAATCAGTAGTCGGTATAATGGCAGTGCGAAAAACGTCCTCAGAATGAGGTCCGTATCACTGGATAAAGATCAAAGAGGTCTGCAAGGGACCATCTGACTGCAGGGCAATTGAGATGTCACGCCGCAGGCACTAACAAGTCAATCTGACATGCGGATCAGCAGCTAATTGCTGCGATTATTTGCTCCGTAGGGATAATTGTTAGTTCCACTGACAGGAACTGGGTGCTTCGTGCATTTAGGGGGGTATTATCGAAATGAAAGACCTCAGTTTGTTGTTACACATCTG